>CM055833.1:18622322-18680777 GCA_029582265.1 Zoroaster sp. YZ-2022 | reverse complement strand
ACAAAAAGCAAGATTTAATTAAGTAGCATGGATTATGAATAAAAATGAAATAAAAGCTTGACATTGGGTCACAATAGGAGTGATGTTTACGCTTTGGTAAAAAGAACGAAAACTTAAAGTGAAATTGATACAATGTATAAAGAGTGTAAAGTAATACAAAATCTGATGAAGGTGACATGAAATAGAAGAGTGCAAAAATGGGTATCAGTAAACGTTGGTAACTGTAAACAAAACAAAATTGAAGGTTTAATATGAGAGTGGACCAGCAAGAGGAGGGGTGCAGTAACTATTGAAAACATCAAAAGGATAACAACTGTGTAACATATACAACGTGCCGGTGCGCGGACTTAGTGTATATGACATGCAACAAAAGATGTGGCAGCTGAAACTGGCCATCAATGGACAAAAAAACCAAAACAAAAAAAACTAAAAAACTGTGAAGACAAGTGATTAAAAACCAGTTGAATGAGGCCGATAGAAAAGGACACCTTACTACAACTAAAGGATAGCCAGAAATGTGAATGTAATCACACGACGATGGTGAAAAGCAAGAACTGTGAAACGCAGAGACAATTAATTACCAATACGGAAGGATAAAAAGGGTAAAATGGTGGACGGTGACAAAAAAATACCTGGATAAATGAGACACGTGGAAGCCATACACCATAGCACATGAAGGGTAAACGAAAGGATATTAAGATGTAAGGAAAAGGTTGACAACAAAGTTGAAAATAAATTACTAAAGACAATTAAAAAAAATCAAAATGAGTAGACGTTGAAATGCATTTGTATAGACAAACGTAAAACAAAATTTTAGGACAAAAAGTAAGGACAAAACTAGGGATTAACGTCAATCTTTTAATTAATAATAATAATTTATTAACTTATATTGCAAATTCCATAATGAGATGTTCAAATGCGCATTACAAATTTACAATTTCAAATGTACAATACAATAAAAATATATTTAAAATATCAATAAAAGCACATCACAACAATATCAATAAAATGCCATACAGAAAAAATGTGTTTTAAGTAATTGTTTAAAAATAGTCAAACTAGTCGATTTCCGAATATTTAATGGTAAAGCATTCCATAATTTGGGTGCAGCAAACTCAAATGCCCTATCACTCCAGCGTGATTTTTAGTCCGACACACCGGGTAACTAAGACATGTCGTCCTAGCACTTCTAAGATTAGATTGAGATGAAGATTTTTTTTTGATAAGTTGGCATAAATATAAGGAGCAAGACCATTTAAAATCTTAGAAGTTATTAACAAAATTTTAAAATCAATCCTGAACCTCACCGGAAGCCAGTGTAAGTCCAATGAATAAGGGTGTAATATGACAGTATTTTAAAGCATTACAAACCAATCTAGCGCAAGAATTTTGAGACACGTTGCAGCTGGTCAATTTGAATATCAGGCAATCCATAAAATGAGACTGTTACAATAATCCAATCGGCTGGAAATGAAAGAATGAATTAATGTTTTGGTACATTGCCTAGATAAGTACTTCCTGATACGTCTAATATTATATAAGTAATAAAAAGCAGTAGCACAAGTTTTTGTAATATGAGTAGCCATTGTCATGTTTGCATCAAACCAGGCACAAAGATTCCTTACAATGGGGTAGAAACCCTGGACGAACCAACTTTAATACCATCAATGTTAACCTTAGCCAATTGTTGACGAGTGCCTAAGATAATAAATTCAGTTTTACCATCGTTTAACATTAACCTATTACCAAGCATCCATTTGCACAACATGTATACAGCCCTCCATTGCAGAAAGTGCCGACGCCTGACTTGATTCAACATTTGGACAAAACGAAAGATAAAGTTGCGTGTCATCAGCATAGCAATGAACATTTGGGAGTTGAGTTTCGATTACTTCAAACAAACTACTACATGTAGTATAAAATAAAAAAAACAGGACCTAAACACGAACCTTGGGGTACACCCCATTGAGGTCAAATTTCTGAGACAATTTGCCATGAATGGAGACCTGCTGAGATCTATTAAACAAATAAGATTTAAACCAAAGGACAGTCCCATCAATACCAAACTTAGAATGGAGTGTGTTCAGTAAAGTTTGATGATTTAAGGTATCAAAAGCTGAACTTAAATCAAGTAAAACTAATAACGTAACCCATTGCTTATTCATAGCCATTAAAAGATCGTTTTTAACCTTTAATAAAGCAGTCTCGGTACTATGATACTTACGATAAGCCGATTGTGCAATCGGATATAAACCTTTCAGGGATAAATGTGACTGAAGTTGAAGTGCCACAGCCTTTTCCACCAGTTTAGAAATGAATTGCAAATTACTGACAGGCCTAAAATTTTCAATCTGTAAATTAAGACCAGGCTTTTTTAACAAAGGTAAAACCACTGCTGATTTCCAGCATGTTGGAAAGTGACCCATACATAAGGATGAATTAACTAAACTAGTTATAACAGGCAAAAGTACGTCTAAGGAGCCAATAAGTAACCTCATAGGAATAGGGTCAAGGACACAACATTTCTTACTTGAGCCTAAAATGAGATTACGAACAGTCTTCAGAAAGTTGACTAATGAAGGTATGGGTAAGGGGGCAGCTAGCCGAGGTGAGCCGGTCTCATTGCGCAATCTTAACCTGATATTTGAAATGTTATTAACAAAAAAATTTCCCATCTCATTCGCAAGAGTCAAGTCATCCGTGTGTGAAGGCAACAAGAAAGACTTGTCAAGCTTTAGCAGAGACCTGCTCACCCTAAACAATTTCCGCTGATCATGGCTGTTTTCATTAATCAGGTTAGAATAATAATCCCGACGTGCCCTATTCATCAAGAAGATAACATTATTTCTATTCAACTTAAACAAGTCAAAATCGTGCTTAAGCCCAGTTGCTCTCCATCTGCGTTCAAATTTCCTACGCAACTTTTTTGCCGTTCTGATCTCATCGTTAAACCATGGAACACAAGGCCGAGCAATGATACATTTTTTAACAACAGGTGCATGACGATGAACAATGGAACTAAGGATATTATTATATGAAGCGGCAAAACGATCAACATCACCAGATTTACTCATGACTAAATCTCCATTACACAAATCAGATGAAAAAATGTCAGTTTTGAACATTTCCACATCAACAGAATTAATCTTTCTGTAAGAAACCTCTTTCACAGATACATGTTAGATCGGGTTTGTTTAAATTTAATTTACACAAAATGGAATAATGGTCCGAAAATAAATAATCAATAACAGGTTTACTTTCAATTATAGACTCTGACTTACGAGTAATGATTAAATCTAATGTATGACCTAAAACATGAGTGGGTTGATCAACAAACTGTTCAAGGTTCAATGATTCTAATAAATCAGAAAACATATCACATCATGGTTCTCAACATCATCAACATGAATGTTGAATCCCAGAATGTAAAAAAAATAAGAAGAAATTAACTCTCTTACTTTTAGATGTACAATTTTGCTAAACTAGTGTGTATATACACTCAATGAATCCATACGTATGACAGTTATATGAAAAGTGGAAAAACTGTATAGAACATATTACTTATGCACAGTGTAGATGTATTTCCACATGATTAAAACCTTACGACTGACAGTTTCTTTAAAAAGGTGAAATAACTGTGTAGTATACAAATATTGACTGTTACGAGTGGTACAGTAAAACTAGCCTCCTAAGGTGATCCCTAGAGCGTTCTATTTTCTTGAGGTGAAGCCAAGGGAAAATAGAACGCTCCAGGGATCACTTAGGGAGACTAGTTTTACTTAGTCCAAATTATTCCCCTTCCTCCTCCGTTCACAGTGTCCTATTTTTAGAATAATTATGTAATTTGTCGCTGTGACAAATTACATACAGTACCGCTAACAGTAAACAAATCACGATGCATGATAAACCCTACTTATCATGACCCCGACACGATAATAACGTAGCGTGAACACGTTGTTCAATACATGCTATTTTATCGAGTCCTAATCGACACGATACATGATATTTAGGCCATAAACATCCGTCGTAAAAACAAGCAAACATGCATCGAGGCGATTAGCGCTCGATAGCAAACCGCAATTGATACATCGTGTTACGTTTTCGTCCGACATGATCCCAACCATTTTGGCAATTTAGGTTAACCGCATCCGGTTTTCGGTACCATTGAAGTCTGCACGAACTAAGGGCCGTCCAAAGTTTTCAACATTTTAATGGTCGGAGGCCGCGTACGACTTTAAATGGTTAATAAAATGTTGATTTTGTACCGTACAATCAGCGAAGGAAAATTATATAATTGTTGTTTTTTTTAATACCAGTATAGTGATGTGTGTTGTTTTATCATTCCATCGTGTGTTTTTGGGGTTGATTGGGTCCGAAAATCTTGTACTAAACACCATTTGAAAAACACCTCCGATCGACCGTGAATCGCGGAAGCGCCGTTTATCGTTGATTTTGGTCCCCCGATATGCGATAGCGCTCGCAAAATTGTAGATTCCGATGCGTTCCTGTCAACGTAAGCGATCCAGAATCTAAAATAGACTCGGAAAAAGCCCAAGCTTTCATGGGTATGGTCCGAGAATATTCAAAATGGCGTCCCGGAATGGCAAACGACGATTTGATAAAGGAATTAATGTTTTCCTAAAAATACCTCGAAATATAAAATTTCGGAATAATTATGTTAAAGTAGAGGAGTTGAACTTTATTTTACTTTTGGTTGTAAAGAAAATCAATGAAGAACGCTACGAAATCAGTTTCGGAAACCACTGACCACGACGACGAGTTGGATTTTTGTAACGCGGTCGAGCGCGTGTCGGGATGGAGCAGCGATGAACTCGAACTTCTGCTCTCAGAATATCGACTTCCATGTTAGTTTCTTGTTTTTAAGTGTGCAGTTACTTAGATACTTGCAATCTTGTAAAATATATCCTAGTTCAACACAGAAAATAAGATTAAACGAGGGAAAAAAATCAAAAAAAATGTACGTTGTTTTTCATACTGCATGGGGTCATGCACAATAAACGAAACGGCAATGTAAGGAGTCACGTGATATCTTGTAACTACAAACGCAATGCATACGTCACCGTCATTGTTTTGTCGGCTGTTCTATCCTGTAGTGTTACTCCCGTAATTTTGATTTTTTTTTAATACTTGTTATTAAAATTAAATTTAAAAAAAGGCAGAATTTTTCATCATAAAATTAGCTTTATTTCCAACATGTACTGTTTAAAATTTAAATTAGTGTTGGGATTTAAAATGCCGTTTCTCTCCTACCTCAAAAGACCATAAGCTACCGTAAAGCAACTGCATGGTTCCACCTTTAAAAACAAAATAATAATTGAATTAAAAAAAATGTAAATGTGATTGGAGTGTTGATAAATGATTATTGAATATCAGAGATTTATATATATAAAGTATTTTGTAAAATTAAATGAAGTTGAAAGAGTGTAATAAATACTCTACTAACAACCGAAGAATGCCAATGGACAGAATGTAACTCCGAGGATTCGGGTAAGTATTATGTTTGTTAAGCCGCACAAATTGTGTGGTATGTCTGTTTGTTACCTCTGCAAAGGAGGTTATGTTTTCCGGTGTTTATTTGTCTGTCTGTCAGCACGATTACGCAAAAATTTATGGACGGATTTTGATAAAATTTTGTGGACGGGTTGGCCTTGGGCCAAGGATCAATTGATTAGATTTTAATAATCAAAATCAAGCTTGATCATACCACAAAGTAACGTTACACTCGGCGAAATTCACTTTGAAAAGCACCCGAACATGTCGCAGTCGGCAATTTATTTTTGTGATATTGCCTCTGTTTTAGCGATCGATAATAATGTAACAAAAAAAGAAAATGGACGGAGGACTAACTTTCATGAATGATTGCAATTTGGCAAAATAACGGTTACACTAATTTCCGGACACTAAAAATTATTATTTCTGGTAAAATTTGGACATTCATATTATGAACCAAACGACACCTTTACCCTATGCACACTACATACTGTAATTTTAAGCATTTTTAAATTTGCTATTAAAAATTCACAGATTGCTATACAAAAAAATTATTTTGCTATGCAAATTCAGTTTTTGCATCGCAGCTATGCAGCTATGCAAAAATTTTGAACGAAATCGTTCCCTGAAATTAATTCAATTAAATAAGGAACGATAATTTTCAGCTCGCGCAAGGACTAGATGATCAGGCAATTGTTATTTTTCCCTATGGTTGAAATCCATGATGTTGCCATGACAGCACTGTTACCAGGGTTGCACCAAAACAATAAGTGCCTTGTTAGATAAGTTAGCGATGCCGACCGAGTATTTAAAGAATTTAAATATATTTATCGGGCTCATACATCACCGAATGAGAAAAATGTCCAATCAATGAACAAGATAGTAGATGGGCGAGTATCTGTAAATATGATTGGTTGTTCCATGAGTCAAAGTCCATATAATACGCCCACTTTTTCCAGGTGTCCAAATTTTCCCACAGTTGTTTTGTCCCAGGTGCGGTGCCGACATTTCCAGAAATCAGAACATCAGGTCTTTGGAACACTGCCAGAAGAGTTGACACTACTGAAACTATTTGACTATTTACTGCTCTACACATTTTATATGGAAATGGAAACCCTGGGTACTGGTCACCCCGAAAAATAATAAATAAATGTACATACGTATCCTCAATTTGTGTGTATGTACACGCAGAAGTGGTCAGACCTATAACAAATTAAAAGGAAGGATTTTGAAGCATTTAATATGTTCAGACACATAATTCCACCCAAATAGTTTTTTGACACACTTTAGGAATACTCCTTTTCTCAGACAGACGGAATGATTGACGATTTCTTTGTAGTTAAATATTTATCTTCAAACGAATTCCTCCTCCAAGCTGCTGGAAATGTAGTTGTAATACGATACGTTCATGATACTCAATAAAGTCAAGGAGGCCCAGGATTTACCAATCGTGGGACAACAACTATGTTTAAAAATTAAAATTACTTGTACCCATTATTAAATATATTCTGATGGACGGGGACAAAAATAATAATAATAAAGCATTATCATTAGCGTCCCCAACAAAAACATTATTCAGGTTTCACTTTTATACTTGCAGACTGGGGCTTTACCTGCACCAGATAAATTCCTATCCCTGTTGCCTGGAAAAAATTGCAAAGAACAGACAAATATGAGCTTTTATTGGCGTAGTGCTTCTTCAGATCTGTCCGAAATCCAAAGAAATATTTTTTGTATTCTTTTAAATACACTCGGTGTATATTCCTCCCTACAATAAATTTCCCTAGAAGAAATGATTGACAGTTACATTGTTGTTCCAGAATGTTGGTTTGTCGACGCAACCCTTTGAGGTTCCGGAAATCGCCGTAGAAAAAACAGTTTAAAATAAATACAGGAATAAAGAGGACAGCACAGTTCTTTATAACCGTTTAGCATCATAAATGTACTGCTAGCGAACTAAGTAATGGCAGGCGCGTAATCTAGGAACAAACACAAACGCAATGTGGGGGAAAATGCAGATAGCGGGCAAGGAACATTATTATGGTTTCGGCAAGCGGCTGCCAATCGCGCGCCGGAGATTGGACTTGAAAATGCCCCTGGTTAATTCCAGCCGTCGTGATCGGCTGAAAAATCAGACGTGGCGGGCCATGGCGGGACGTCGCATTTTAAAACGATCCAGGACATTTGAAGCCACAAAAACCACCGAAAATAGGGTCGATTTGTTAACAAGTTTGGCGAAGATACTATGAAGATATAATGGCCGTCGAATGGACGAAAATAATAACGGAAGTTGATCGAACTTTTTGCGTGTGCGCTCGAGTAAACCTCAACAAAAGCATCAACGGAGTCCGCTGAGTACGCAGATGAATAAATGGGACATCCGAAGTCTTGAATATTCATTAACTAACAAAGGGCCTGATCCGTGGAGCCAGGCCAGCCTCATTAACTCGGCTAGGCATCAGTGCACTCGGGCCGTTCTGTCAGCGGACTGTCCAAAGCACTATCGCTGTAGCGTGTACCGTGCTCATTAACACACGCTATCGTCACAAGACTTGATAAGCAAAAACCACAAAGTGTACCATGCAGGTTAGCCACGTTAATGGATTAGCGGTGCCGGTTTGAGCTATAAAAAACCACAAGATCATGCATAGTGATCTGGTATGTTAATCCCTTGATAAGCCGGTATCATGTTGAACATCACGGTAACCGTTCACGATACTTAGGAATTTATAATGCATCGTGATTTGTTTACTGTTAGCGGTACTGTAGGAGACTGTGAATGGAAGAAGCATTCGACTAAGTTTTACTGTACCACGATTGAAAACAGTCAACATTTGTTTTATAACACCTCATACATAGATTCTGCACAATTTTATTAAGAGACCTGCTACAATAAATCAAACCAATACATGACTTCATTAACTTGACAACACTCGAAATTAATTGAAATTCTGTAACAAATATGTAAAACATATTAATTCATGTTGTAACAACAGCATTGACGCGTTTAGACCAATTTCACTGGTTGCCATGGGCTAGTTTATTGGTTGCCATGGGCTAGTCTTTCCTTGTTTGCTTGGCATTACAGTAAAAAATAGCGAACATCATAAGATCATGTGACACGCTCTCAACCAATTATAATGCAGAATCTATGTATGAGGTGTTATAAAATAAAATACTGTAGGCTATATACGGAAGAAATTTTTTTAGACAAAACCACGAGCTAATAACGTACAATAAACATGTTAAAACCTTTCAAAGTGTTTAGAAAGATTAAACTAATTAAGGGTTAAAATAAGAATAAGCCCAAAATGATTATTTTGAAAATAAATAATATTACATGAAAGTGACTAATAAAAATAATTGTGATTAATGAATACACAGATGGAGTATGGACATATGGACAATAGGATGAGAAACAACGTGAAAAAAGGCTGAATAACCAATAAGTACCGTAAGCATGGTGACGGACAAAATGCATGGTACACGATAGGAAACGTGCTGTGGTCAATGTTTAAGATGAACACACTGAACATTACTGGCTCATTTATTCAGCAGCAACGGTCATAACCTTATCATTTTGGGTATTATTTTCAGTCATTAAGTTAATCTAAAACAAGTACTCTGATTCCATGCCCTGTTGATTGTGACGATACTGTCCGTTTAAGTTATGTACTGCGTGGATACATTGCATGCAGTCCTTAAAAGCTGACGAAAGAGGGCGCTTTATCAACATGATCAAGATTTCATAGTTTAGTTTGGATATCTGGAATACAGACTTGTCTGACCCATTCATTTGTGAGTACTGAATAATTTTATGATTAACATTACAGTGAGCATAAATGCAAATCACTCTGTGCAACCGCTATTACTAGTACAGGTATTTAGAACCAAGTATAAGCTAGGTTTTCTGCAAAATCTATCTTGACTGTAACACAACAATTTAGTTAGGTGTCCGGGTATGTGCCCGAAACACCTATTGTTTTTATTCGTTTTATACTTGACACGTAGATGAAACAAAATTTGTGACGTCATGATGAGGTCATCAGATATCGAATTACGATAAATCAGTTTAATATTTAAAAAAAATCATATCTCAACAATCACAAAAGGTAAATTCACAATTTTTGTACCATTGTACAGATCGTTAATTGTCGAAAAATATTTACACAAATGTGACCCCAATTTGACCTTACTTCCTGTCCAAACCGGAAGTCAAAGTTTAATATTTAAAAAAATCATATCTCAACAACCACAAGAGGTAAATTCAGTTTTTGCACCAACAAATCGTTAATTGTCAAAAAATATTTACAAAAAGGTGTTACCCCAATTTGACCTTTACTTCCTGTCCAAACCGGAAGTCAAAGTTTCATATTTAAAAAAAAATCATCTCAACAAACAGAAGAGGTAAATTAATTTTTGCACCATTGTACTGATCGTTAATTGTCAAAAAATATTTACAAAAAGGTGACCCCAATTTGACCTTTACTTCCTGTCCAACGGAAGTCAAAGTTTCATATTTAAAAAAAAATCATCTCAACAAACAGAAGAGGTAAATTAATTTTTGCACCATTGTACTGATCGTTAATTGTCAAAAAATATTTACAAAAAGGTGACCCCAATTTGACCTTTACTTCCTGTCCAACGGAAGTCAAAGTTTAATATTTAAAAAAAATCATCCACAAGAGGTAAATTCACAATCTTTGCACCATTGTACAGATCGTTAATTGTCAAAAAATATTTAAACAAGGTTGACCCCAATTTGACCTATACTTCCTGCCGAACACCTAGTGTTTGTCAGTACAAACACCAATCTCTAGTTTTGTTTGATCATTGAATCTGAGGATTCAACATTTCAATTGTATATGACTGCCCCTGAAGTGCATCACTCCCATCAGTTGTGATAATCATAACTCAACATTATCATGTAGAGTTATGAGCGATTGTATAATATTTCCGAACAGTTCATAAACATCGAACAAATTAAATAGAAAATGCCTTCAGGTCCCTTTTAAGTACATAGTGTATCCAGAATACTCACTGAACATTCATAACCAGTATTTTCAAAAAATGAATCAAAAATTGGCCACAACATTTCAAATTTTCAGTGAATATTTTTCGTCAAATTCGTGAGTATACTCCTGTCATAAAATATGATTTTAATTTTTTTAATTTTTTTTTAATTTGGTTTTATTATTTGAGTAGACTGATTATGTTCAATAAGGATTCAGGATTATGCTGTGTACTTTAAAGGGACCGTCCATCTTTCTTAGACCGCATAATGTTGTTGGCTTGTACATCTATGGAAAATAGCATAGCCCAATGTGACTTACTTTGGGCTATGTTACCAGAGATACCCCATCATAACCCCTCCCCAACTGCTATACTTCAACCACACCCACAAAATTACACTGAGAGTACAGGCCACTAAACCCTGAGAGTGGAAGAGTAAATCTGTTTAAAGTGTACTACCGGTGTCAATACAATAATTTGCCTCCATTTGATATTAAGGCAGATCTTTGTCTGAAGTCAAAATTAGGACATAATGTTCTGTCCTGCTCATACAAGTGGATGTAACTGTGAAACTGTGAAACGAAACCCAGGAAAACTAAGCAGGTTTGTATTAAATAATTTATTTTGCAATAATAATAATATTTAATTATTATATGGTGCAGTTCACATAATGTCCCAATGCGCTTTACTGTTACCCCTGGTCATTGAGCCAATCATTCATGTAGTCTTTCTCAGCTCCCTGTGGAGTATGCGGCCCCAACCAACCGTATAGCACTTTGGAGGTGTTTTAATACACAATATATCAACCTCTACCCTCACATGTACAGGTTCACAATGCAATGTTTATCTTATGCAATGTATTGTAGTTTATCTAATGAAACTTCTCTAAAATTTATTAAAATAAATAAATTCCTCTGCAATTATTGTGAAATGGGTTTTTGTTTATAAGTTTTTAAGAAAGTTTAGTTATTCATAGATTAAGTCAGTGTTGAAAATACTTTCCCACATGATAAGGTCATTGCTGCATAAATTAGCTAGGACATCGATTTCATGCCCTGTTGAAAGTCTGCTCTAATCGTGACGATACTGTTCCTTTATGTTGGATTCGAGGCTTTTCATGGTGGAGATAGATACTTGAGTTCCTTTAACCCTCCTGCTGTTTGACCATTTGAAACCATTCAAAATTTCCACTTACCAAAATGCCCATTGGTTTTGTACACACCTGGTGATACTAAAACCTTACGACTGACAGTTTCTTTAAAAAGGTGAAATAACTGTGTAGTATACAAATATTGACTGTTACGAGTAGTACAGTAAAACTAGTTTCCCAAGGTGATCCCTGGAGCATTCTATTTTCTTGAGGTGAAGCCAAGGGAAAATAGAACGCTGCAGGGATCACTTAGGGAGACTAGTTTTACTTAGTCCGAATTATTCCCCTTCCTCCTCCGTTCACAGTGTCCTATTTTTAGAATAATTTTGTAATTTGTCGCTGTGACAAATTACATAGGAGACTGTGAATGGAAGAAGCAATCGACTAAGTTTTACTGTACTTTGGAGGTTTTTGTTGAATTTTGTTGAATTTGGGAAATTTTGTAAACTTTTGATATTTTTATGGCAATAAGGTCTGTACATTAAAGGGGCAATATCAACAAGACCAACAGGACATGGATTCGGAGTGCTTGTTTTAGATTAAGTCAGTGTTGAAAATACTTTCCCACATGATAAGGTCATTGCTGCATAAATGAGCTAGTAATTTACAGTCGCTGTGTTTATCTTAAACTAGGACATCGATTCCATGCCCTGTTGAAAGTCTGCTCTATCGCGACGATACTGTTCCTTTATGTTGGATTTGAGGCTTTTCATGGTGGAGATAGATACTCAAGTTCCTTTAATTCATAAAGGTAATATAAAGTGCAGGGAATATTCCAATTTTTCAGAACAGTCTATACACTTTTAAAGCAAGTGTAACAGTGGTAATTACTGGATTATCAAATGTATCATCCTCAAGAAACATGATCATCTACATGTACATACCAAATAACATTCATCAATGAGTACATTTATGATATATTTCTTATATTTCTTAAAAATAGAGGACTGAAATGGCCATTTGTCTACAAACTTCCCTTTAAAGATGTGAGGCACACAGAAGTGATTTCATCTTTAAAAGAGAAAAAGATTGTATTGTTAATTAAAATCACTTCTTCAAAGTATTGTGAATAAATGTGAAATGATACTTTTGGAAATAAACATTCTAAGGAAAAACACCTCACATCTTTAAAGGGAAGTTTGTAGACAAATGGCCATTTTAAGCCTCAATGTTTTAAGAAATATCATAAATCTACAATGTGAATTTTTGTAAAGATAATCATGTTTTTGTTATGTTTAGAAAAAAAGTTTCCTGGACAGCAATTCTTTTTAACTTCAAATTGTTAATGTTAATTTTTAAACAGTTCATCATATCAGATGAATGCAGTTCCCAAAATGAATAATTTCTTTACAATAAGTAAATTTGGACCAGGGTTATTAATACTATTATATAGGTAGGCCCTACTCCTTTTTAATTAGAGAAATGTTCAGCACATGTGGATTGAATATATGCTTCTGTTTTAATGGGCACTTAGTGAAGAAATGGTTCAGATCACATTTATTGACTATTCACTAAAGTAATATTTATTAATATTGATTTATTTTCCTTTACAGTGCATACATGTACATAGTCATATGGTGCTACCACCAGAGAGAAAAATGCTACAAGATCTTGAAGCCTCTATAAAGTCATGCAATGAAGAGCATCCACTGCCGACAAGAAATATTAGGTGGATGGAGATGGCAATGTGCACATGCTATGTTGGGTTCAACTGTGCACCTTGTAAGAATCAATATGTATATTGTGAAGCACTACAGGATTCATTCTTTCAATTTCATCAGTAATGAGAAAATGTGCCTGAAGCTACTCTACCTGACTACTGGACAGAAGAATGTACCAAAGGGTTGGTTTATCCCACTGTCTGCTGGTCCTAGCAAACCACCCCAGATAGAGGAAAGAAATGTCTGTAGAGGTGCATACACAAGGAGAACATATAATTCACATGCAAGAGCAAGGAGAAGAACATGACGTTGAACATTCCAAAAAAGAGTGGAACTTTGAAGACTTGGAAGCCAAATGTCATGAAAGTGACTCAAGACTTCCTTGCACGGATGAGGGCCAATCCTCAGGAATTAATGTCTGTAGTAGAAGCATTCATAAAACAGAATAAGAAATTGAAAACTGACTCAGCCACTACATCTGCTCTGATGATGTTCAGTAAATATGCCGAGGACGCCCGTTCCTTCGCTTCAAGACATCAACATAGACACTTACAATCAAACCAAGGCATCCAGGCCAGATCAAGGTAAAATGTTGTAACTTGTAAATAACACTGTTCAGTTCTGCATGTAACCATTGTTATAGTACTATAGGTGACATTATTTGACCAGAGCTGAATTTATCAGACTGTTTCGTCAATTTACACACAGCCCTTGTTTTTATTTAAAGCCAGTGTACATGTATATACACAATTGGTAATTAACCAAAATTAACTTTTGAATTATTATGGAAAAACTTGGTTGGAAGATAATGTTTCCAAGCATAATGTGAAATTATTCTGTCTGAAATGTTGTCATTTTTGAGAAAACATGAGAAAGCATTGAGATCTGAATGTTTATACATGTATACTTTATAGATATCTTACCAATGGTGTATGTATACTGCTTTAAAATATGATTATTTCAGTTTTACATAAAACTTACTTGTTTTAAACATTGCTTGCTGAGATGCTATTAATATTAGATACATGTAGGTTGATCAATCACCAAACTTTTAATTTGTATGATGATTCCCAATTTTGAGTAGTGCAGGTATAAACAAAAATCCAACTGAAGTTTAATCACCAAGACACTGATTTTGAAGCTCAGCTCTGACCAGAAGAAATTACTTTGAGGCCAATTTTAACCAATACACATAGTATAGCCTGTCTATGGAATAACTGATGTAGGCATACATTTAATTGACTTGAAAAGACCTGTGTTTCTATTACAAAGTATTTTGAAGAGTGATTATTAATACAGTGTATTTTTTCAGATGTTGATTGATATATCATGGATCCGGGGTGCTTATATGTTTAGGGATGCTTTTATTTGCGAAACTGTCAAATCGTCTCCCGTTGAACTCAACTGCTTGCAGAAGCGAAGCTCTCTGTTGGGAGTCAGTAGTAATGATGTTGGCAAAGTCACTCATCATCTTCACTCCTCGCTCTGCTATGTCATTCACCAACTTAACCGTCTTTACAAATCTGTCTACAACCATGAAATCTGGGTCAAGAGACCACAGTAGAGGATAGCCAATTAGAACTTATATGAGAGCATTGATTGAATGTGAAGTGTGACTCTGGCCCAGTAAGATCAACAAGTGTGGTGTCCTTTGCGAGGATTTGGAAAACAGGTTTCCCCTTTCTGAGTTCATCTGGTGTTTCTGTGTTGAGCATCTTGGTTGCCATCAAGCCTTTCATTGTGTTGGTCGTTCTTGGATCTGTGCTGAATAAGGTGAATATGACCACTTCTTGAGTTAGGTACCATCCATGTTTTATCATCTTGCCTTAGGGCTGCATCAGCCACCTGCTTATCTGTCATCTGGAACTTCATCATGTCATGTCCTATCAGCTGCAGGTCATTAATTGAAGCATCAGCAACACTGGTGGCTGTCATAATAATAATAATATATAATAATGTGTGGACTTATATAGCGCACGTATCCACCAACTGAGTGGTGCTCAAGGCGCATTATATTATTACCCCTGCTCATAAGGCTCATAAATCATTCCTGAAACCATCTCAGCTCCCTGGGGAGTATACAGCTCAATTGCTGCCATTACAGCGCATATAGGGCTAATCAACCAACTCTGCCCTCACAGGTACCCATTTAACCCCTGGGTGGAGAGAAGCAATTATGGTTAAGTGTCTTGCTCAAGGACACAAGTGTCACGGCCGGGTTTCGAACCCACATTCTGCTACTAACACCAGAACTTGAGTCCGGTAAGCTAGACCGCTCGGCCACGACACTCCACATACAATGTAATGAGTAGAAGAGTGCAAAGTTTTTTGATTACATGTAATTTTGTGTATGTGTATGTTTGAGAATGTTGGAGTACATGTAATTAAAGTGATTTAAAACACGTTCAGGTGCCTTTTAAGCACGTAGAGCACATGTCCAGAATACTTTAATGTTACCATGCAGTCTACTCAAAAGACCAAACAAAATAGAACATTCATACAATTTCAAATTATATGCCCAGCTCCTCATCAAACAACCGTTTCATTTTTAAATCCTGCAAGCACAGGTGACATCACACTGACAAGGGTGCCTTCATTTCCATGAATTGAATAAGCAATTATAGATCAAGCTACTTACTGGGACTTAGGTGAACGTATTTTTAAAGGGCAAGTACCTGCTGTGACTAAAGTGTGCACGCGTCACTCAGAATTAAAGTCACAGATCAGTAGTGAGTAAACATTGTTAGTATTTCTCTGATCGTCTTCCTCTATAAATATATTTAAAAGATTAAAGTTATAGCTGTTCTTGAACAAAATCTTTATCTCTTTTGATTGCTCGGTAAAACACTGAAGTATATAGTGGTGAGTTTAATTCTTTCCTCACTCAACTGTACAAAGTTAAATGTAATGTGTTTCAGTGAAAATCAATTTACAATGAATGTTATTTTCATTTTCAGGACTCATCATTGATGGGGAATACATCAGCGATTTTGACAAGGCCGAAGGGGACTTGAAACATGTGCCAGACAGGTAATTATAAGTCTTATTTTTGGCAAGCTATGCAGCACAATTCAAGCCTAACCGATTTTCAGCAGTCTTGGTTTTGGTGAAGGCAAGGGGAGAATTAGTAAAATATTATAGGTCATCTTTCATATTGAAAAAAAAATAGTTTATAAATTATATCATACATGTAGATGCTGGTGGCTGTTTATGTAAGTCCTCACACAGCTTTTGCAGGATTCTTAATAGATGTAACCATGGGAACGCACAAGTATTTACCTTAACCCTTTCTCCCACCCGTACCAAGTGCCCCTGACGTCTCAGTTAACCCGGACGATGATCAAGCAAATAAGAAATCTTATAATGAAAGTTATGTTTGGATAAGCTCCACGAGCAGGAGTAATACAAAATGCTACAATAGGAGAGTATAGAAAACACTCCATAGATCCAGACGTATTCAAAGATCTTCATTCATACGCCTACATTTGAAATATGTTGCAGAGAATGAGTTGTGCCAATTTATGTTCTATCAAAGCTTTCATAAATATTTAAAAAGTAACTAAGGAAAAACAATTATCATGATGAATATATTGCACTGAGTGGCTGAATCTGTCTATTAAAATGAATTACTAAATTGACAAGAGCGGGGTTTGAACCTGCAACATCTGGGTTACCGTACCGGTATCTAGAGCTATCTAGCTCTGTGTTGGTTCTCCCTATTTTGTCAATATCTTTGTTCTGGGGGCGCTAAGCATCAAAACCTATTCAATTTCCATAAATGTCGTTGGCCAGGGATCACACTCCCATGGAAGCGGCTGTCTGGGGATCACAAGGATGAGGCTTTTTGAAAGTCATGATATTAAGTATTAAGTATTGGGTTTGGAACCTGAGCTGTTTAGCCTTATTAGCATTACTGATACAATATATTTCTCATTTCAGGTTTACAAACACAAGACAGAACATCTTGGACCTGCCACAGTCATATTGAATGAAACTCTAGAGAGGCAACTGATGAGCTTGTACATAAAATACACACGGCCTGCCTCCAGTGAGTGTTCAGGTTAGAATTCTTATTCTCACCCTCTATGTCAAATTTCTTTTCATATATTTATAACACACATCTTGTTGATTCTTTATCCTTAATGGCTAAAATACGGTAACAAAGGGTTCTGAAATTTACATGAACCGTGAATTGTTGAATTGTTTCTTGCACGTCCAGACACATATATAGTTTGATCTTCATATAGTCATGTATAGTATATATGCCCCCATGGGATTGTCAATGCTTAATTATTGTAAGTCCTCAGTCAGACATGATCAGTTTACTTTATTCTCAGAGGAAGAAATTTAACTATAAATATATATCGATGGAAATAATGCGAACACTAAGCAGATGTTAAAATAGAATGAAATTATTTGTATGTATTATTCAATACTGACCTCAGGCCTTGGTCATTGCTCTCCCTTGTTTCCAGCTACTCGTATATTATTAGTAATCACACAAACAGGTGGGCACTAATTGCCTTGAAGGCAATGTACTTGGTAGAAATAATATTGTTTTGAAAGTTCAGTATATTATCCAATTCATATTTAAAGTGGGTAGATATTGTTACAAATGGGCTGACAGTCATTGTGATTCCTTTTCTTGTGGGACTCATGTGGCTTGCAGTTTAAGTTTTAAACAAACTGCATTCCTTTCCTAATAGCTATCCTGCATACACTAAAAATGTTATAATTGAGATTAATCTAGACATTTTTTTTCTTGACATTCCTCAGCAGGTGCTATGAGTTCAGAACATTCACCCTTGTTTGTTGGGACAGGAGGCAAACCATTGTTATAATCAATCATATGTAAAACAGCTGCAACAAATTAAGGTGGTGAGTATATCTACATGTATCTATATCCATATAATATTCAATGGGTTCATCTGAGTTCATCTAAAACTATCAGTGCAGGATTCAGTGTCGTCAAAGCCTGCTCTGATTGTGACGATATACCCTTTAAGAAAGCATCCTCATGAAAGCATTACACTAACTCTAACTGGTTTAAGCATAAAAGGGGGTTTGGATACATCCCTTCATTACCATTGCAATATCCAACATACCTTTATACATACAAATTCAAGTTGCAGGATGTCAGTGTATGATGTTATCCGGAATATTTTGAGAGCGGGAATGAAAGGGTAATGTTTTGTCCTAATTAATTTAGGGAGTAACTGAGTGAATTATACTTGTAATGTAATATGTTAATGGTACCGAAATACTGAACAACCTGAGAAGTTATTCCACTTGACAATGTGAAATGTATGAATGAAATACTCAAATTTTAAATGGATCATTGGACATTGAAACATTTCCACATTTTAACAAATACAAACAAATATGAACATATTTTCTACAGTTTGGCTTCTATACATCTCTTGATTCTATAAGTATATGGATGTATTCACATTCATTTATTAACCATTGGTGTATATACACTCCCTTTTAATTATAAGATGGTGAGAATTGCTTCTTTTAATAAGTTGGATCATGTAAATGCACACTGCAGAATGGGTGGATCAGTTCCACTCAACAGGGCGATTGCTGTGTTCTGTTCCCAAGTTAAAATATGTAATAAATTGATTTGTTTACAGGTGTAAAACATTTCTTTCCATCAAATCTGATGAGGGGATTGATTCTGTAGTTGCCATATCTGCCAAATTAATATTTGTTTTGGTGATCATTGCAGTTGCAAGCCTTCCAAAAATGATGATCAAAAATGATTTGTTTCAGGCTGTTGACACTCTAAGCCAGAGAGAGGCTCATCAAGTTACCCAACTAATGTCTCATAAGACAGAAACTCAGATTGCCTACTATGTAGCTGCACAGGAAAACAGAGAAAAGGTAAGGGCATGCAACATGCTTTCATCAGTTTTGTGCAAGATACGTTGGACATAAACTATCAACAATAAAGATTTACATATTTAAGAACAAAAAGCATTATGGACAATGTGTGAAAATTGCTTTTTGAACACGGTTTCAAGAAATAATTTTGCATTCATTGTTATTAACAATTAATTAACTCTAATCAGAGTAGTTGAAATAACACTGAATATTTGATGTCAATAAACACCAGTTAAAACTGTATAATTTGCCAGTGAAGACAAAATTATGTTAATTAATATTAAATTAGCACTAATTATCTCAATTGTAAATGATAAATATTAGAATCGTGTCCATACACAATTTGAAAGCAGTCTTTCTGCTCTGTTCAGTGGAATCAAAAATCAAAATTTTAGATTCTTAGCAAATTTTGTGATGCCACGTCTCAATTAAAGCCCCTACACTGTATTGGCAATCTCAAACAACAACAATTATTAATGTTCCCCCAGAGACAGAAATTCAACGTTACAATAAATCCAAAAAAATATTAAAGATGTTAATTTTTGTTTTCATTGGAACATTGATAATTTTGTTGTTTTGGTCCAAAGAACAGAATCAGCAAAACGTATAAAGTACTCAGTACGTTTAAAAGCGCAGCGACTGCAGTCTAGTTTGGTATTAACCCTTTCATTACCAGCCAGTTATGTAAGAGAGTACCCTTCTTTACCACAGTAATTAGGAGCCCAATGTCACTTCAGCACCAGTGGGTTTTTCACAATTTCATTGAAGTGCGCCCTCACTCTGCAGTAATAGACACTTTTTTTACATGTGTACTGTACATACCAAATGGCTCAAATATATTTGTATGTTAAACTGATGGTAAAAATGAGTATACAAAGGGAGGAGAAAATATTGTGCAGATTTTTTAAGTGTAAAAAGCAAAACAATGAAATATTTAGATCAGTATTTACACTTAAGAAAAGTAATACAAATGGGTGATATTTCATGCAAATACGGTACATGTATAAGATTTCTTTCCATGTGAAAAACAATAACTTGGATGAGATTTTGGGGGATTTTTGTTTTCTACTTGGAAATGAACCATTCAGTGTACATACATCACAATCCATGCTAACAACCCCTCACCCCCCCCCCCAATTCAATGTTGGTTTGGACTGTAATCTGCGGCTTGTCCGACCATTCCAACATTGAATTGGGGGGGGGGGGTTGAAGGCAAATAGTACAGATTTACAATCAATTGATGTGGTATTTCTCAAAGCAAGGAACTATGCACATAGGTTGTGTACATTGTTTACAGATCATCTTCGTTTGTTTTCGCCTGCCTAATTTGCGGTTACTGCAAACAATGCAGTCGCGTTTCTTTCCATTGGGGTTTTTGCCAGGATAGTGCTGTTGCCCTGTCAACTCGATAGGAATATGGTATCTCAACTGACTTGTTGCGTTACGTTCCCAACCCAACAGCAAGCCCTGTACAATCCCTATACGAAAATCAAGGTTACTGACATTTTTGTTCCCTGCTATGCTGGTGAATATTACTCTGCTATTGACAATACAGATATTCAGCATATGGAAAAAAAACTCTTTTCCACCATTTCAAGCTTCTGTGTGTATGATTGTAGTACTGAAAACATTGGTCGGCAAGATCAGTTCCACCCATGTTTTTGTTGTAATCATCAATACAATTGGGCTTCATAACATCACAAAATCCACTTGTGCTCTTATTACAACGAATTTGCTTTTTGGACAAATCGGTGTTGCCTACATTAGTTAAAAGTGTTACAGATTTTTTGTCTTGCCAAACGATACACAATTGCCCACCTTTCACCCAAAAAAATGGGTCATCTCCTTTCTTCATTTTATGTTTTTTTGGGTTTGCTGCCTGGGGTATTCCCCGTGTAGTGTAACGAACAGTTCCACAACATCTGAATCCTAGTTTAGCAAGTTTAGCTAAAAGAGCTGGGCTAGTATAGTAATTATCACAATATATTACATGTCCCTTATTCTCAAGTCCATGGACCAGTTCAATGACGACTTTTCCTGCAACTGTTAGGTTTGGTGGATGGCAGTCTGACTTGGTATCTATATGTACGTCTGCATCATAAACAGTTTGGGTGTCGTCGGCTCCTGTGTACAGTTTCCAAGCACACGTGTATCCTGTTTTGGACTCGTTCAGGGAGAATGCTTTAATACCCCGTTTGATAGGTTTTTTAGGCATGTACTGAACAAAACTTAACCGTCCCTTGAATTTCAACATACTCTCATCTGGAGACAGATTCTGCGCAGGGTTATACAGGTTGAGAAACTTCGGGACGAGGACTTCTATCAAGGGCCGAACTTTGGAAAGTTTGTCCCGTTTAGCCAAGGCTCTACGAGGAATTTGGTTATTTGAGATGTGGAGAAACCGAAGAATTGAACTGAACCGATTTCTGGACATTGATCGACGGGTAGAATGGGATGTGAAGAATTTCAGATGTTGACCAGTACATCTTGTATTGAGAGGATTTGTTTATGCCCATAGCAATGAGAAGTGCCACAAATGCCATCATTTCTGGAATGTTGGTTGGGTGCCAGGAGAATTGTTGACCAGGATTTGAGTCTATTGTTTGCTGCGCATAGCGATTAGTCTCATCGACGAGCATATCCCATACGAGTTGACAAAATACAGCTTGAAGATCTCCACTGCCGACAGTGTGGCAAAGTCGCCGGTGGGGCCAGAATTTTCCATTGAACTGGACTGTCCCACTCTCGTAATGGTCTCGTCGTTCCCAACCGGATCGGAAATCTAACTTTCCTGTCGTCCTCCTTGATCTCGGTCGGCTGTCACCTTGGTAGGTAGGCTGCAACAGAAAAACAAGGCAAAGGAGGATTAATCTCGGTCCTGTAATTACAATATCTCAATGCTGCATGTGCACAGGCCACAGGGGTCATGCGCAAAAGAATATTGTGCTGAGAAAAAAATATGGCAGATTCCATCCACTCTCCAAAACTCGTTGTCGATACATTTTCGTTTTAATGTGGGATTGTGAATGTGAATTCCCCCAACTTCTTGCATAATACGACTTATGAGGGCCTTTCGAATACAAGGCTATTCTTTTGGAAGCTTGAGACCAAGAGTGCATTTTCAGCCTGTTAACGCTAAACAGCACGACCGGCTATGGGTGAATGTTAAAATTTCTATGCTATATCTATACATCAACTTGCTGTTTCAATGAATACAAATATTACCCCAACATTCCCAACAAACTACTAATAATTGTACATTTTCACTTGACTTTTTTGACCCAGTCCAGGGGGTGGGGATTTGGTCAATCCTATTAAAGGGATCCATTTTCTAAATTTACATTACTCAACTCCAACAGTTGTAACGCTATTTACGCTATAGCCTAGGAAAATAAGTGAATTACGTTAATTTGCATTGGGCCAGGAAGAGTAACGTTAACTGTTATTAGTTATTCATTTTCACTGTGATTTTGGCCTACCTCTTCAAGTTCAACGAATTCCGCTGGAATTTGTTCTTCTATAGTGCTGTCGTCATCCGTTACTTCGTCATCTGATTCTGAGCCACTGTCTGCCAAAATCTCAGCCAAAATGCCATCATTTATGTCCGTTTCCATCATGATTGCAACTAAATTAAACTGACCGTTGTGGAAGCGAGTGGACGCTAGCACCGGGAACCGCAAAGTGACGCACTTTTCTTTTCATAAACTTTTATACACTTCATTCCTGTCAATAGAGGGCGCCAACCCCAAAAACCACTCAAGCATTTTCAGATGGTGATTTAAGTCGCCGTGGTCGTCAAGGGCATGCCGATTCCGGGCACCTTTTAGAGCCCACGGGAAGGAAGCGTATCACAACAAAGGCTCTTTTTAGAGCCCGTGGGATCGAAAGGGTTAAGGAAAATTACTGCATGCTGAATGATGATTGCAGTGCAGCCTTTCAAGTTTAGCATGAATGCTACCATACATTGTTTACAAGGAACTCCAGAAAGGTCTTCAAATAATTTGTTTTGTATGCGTTCTTGCAGATATAGATTGATGCAAGTATAGCTGTGTAAAAAGTATGTCAACTTTAATGTAATTTAGGACCGCAGAGACTGTGTTTGTTTCTTGCCATGTAAGCTCATTTAATAAGGGAATTACAGTTTGTTGCTTGGTCATTACCGCCCACATCAATTTCATTTTCAAAATGAAATCCTCATTGAAGGCATTCTTTTACTTAATAATGTGTCTTCTATCTTTGATTTCTTAATGTTAGGTTGCAGCAGCATCTACATCAGGAATACACACTGATGAGGACCCTCTTACAAGTACATCATTTGTATGCCAGGTAAAGAATTTGTTTTGGCTCATCCATAATTAATCATGCCTTAAATGCCCTTGTCATACATTAAAGGCACACTATATCACGATCAGAACAGACTTTCTGGCTCAGTTATGCAGCAGCAACAGTAATTAGGGTTGTGTGTTTTCAAATAATTTGGTAACCGGATATTCGGATGTTGATTTCAGTTGAATATTCGATATTCTAAAGCCGTTGATTGTAAATTGCACCACATGATAAAATGAGCACGTCTGATATAGTGAGGTCAAAAAATGTACTAAACATAATGTCACCCGGATTAGGATGGACTTGCTATAGGTGTCGACCAAATGTACACAAAAGGATTATTGGGAGGGGGGTGTTAATGATGGAAGCGCCAATAAAAAAAAATCAACAAAAAGTTATTTTTTTTTCTTCAAATGTTTGAAGCGGAAAAACCAACCGGATATTTGAACCATTGATTGAATATTTGATTATTCAACACAGCCCTAACAGTAATAGGACCTTATCAAGTGGGGTATTATTTTCAGTCATTGAGTGAATCTAAAACTAGCACTCCGATTACATGCCGTGTTGATCGTGATGATATTGTCCCTGGCTCATAATTCATGAAAATTCACAGAATTATTTGTTGCAAATTGCATGTAGGCATTTTGGACAAGGTCGAGTAGCATGTCAATTAATAGTGCAAATTACAATTTCATTAATTGTGTACATTTGTGTTATTTTATTATTTGTTTTGGTAGGAAGAAGATTCTCAAGTCCAAATAACTGAATCAGCAAAACGTACGAAGCACTCGGTAAGTTTATCACATGATACTAATAGTGAAAAAAAACTGTGGTCAGTTTTGGTATTAAGGGAAATTACTGCATGCTCATCTTACACATATATACTACTATAGCTGAGTGAGCTGCAGTGAAGCCTTTCAAATTCAGCATTTGTACAGGGGTTCTACATTGGTTAGGAACTCAAAATAATTATGTTAATGTAATGAGAAATTTGTAAAGGGCAAATAATTGCTTCTTATGAAAAAATAGTAAAAATTAACACTATGAATAACTTTACCCTAAAAATGCCTTGAAAATCTGTTTTACCATGTAAATAGTTCACATCAATTTTATGACGACACAACACCGTGAAAACGCCACGAAAACGCCATGAAAACGCCATGAAATACTCTTGGAATTTCTTCACAGTGAAAACGACACAAACTTCTTGTGGCAGTTTTGGGGCAGCTTAGATCCCCGTGAATTTGCTGTAAAATCACTGTGAACATTATTGCCAATATCTGAGAGGAAGAGACACCATGAAATTGCTGTGAAATCATGGTGAACTATTACTTGACGGCAAAATGGATTTTCAGGGTAAAGTTATTCATATTGTATCAAACTAAATTAAATATTAAAATAACCGAATAAACATAAAAAGTTACAATTTGTTATATGTACACAATGTACACATTTCTGGTTCTCATTTAGAATGACTTTATTAGTAAATAAAGGTGACTGAACTGGTGATTGTGTAATCAAATGACAATGATCTGTGTGTGAGTTATATAAAACAAACATTAATTGAGTGCCTTTATTTTGAAAAATGGTTAGAATTATATCACTGTCTCATAACACTCGGATTGCCTTGTGAAATGGGACTGTTCAGATGTTACCTAATGTGATATAATTCTATTCATGTGACCCTGAGGCACCTAATATTTATATACTATTATTATTATTTCACAGACCATGAAATTCTATCGCCCATCTGCAAAGCATCCACAATCGGTATTCAGTACAAACTAATTATCAAGCATCAGAAACCGGGTACCCCATTGACCAGAGTGGTAAGTTTGAAATAAAAAACATTCACAGACTATATGCACATGGGGTTGGCGTTTATAGTTAGGTACGCTTTATCTCAGCATTGGGTTGATCTTAACCCTACTTGAGGCTGGCAGAGCTTGAATCTGAGCATGCAATAATGCTTTTCATGAACATGAGGAAATAGAAATTATTGAAGCTTCTGACCATAGTTTAAAGCTAGGTTTAGATGGCATTTAATCTATTCATCCATGTTATGTTGTTCGGGTGTACCAAGCAGCTCTAGTTGTCAAAATGATGTGTCATTTGTCTGCACAATATATGCATGCACAATAAAACTCTTGGACCTCATCATCATCAGCTGGGTCATCAGAGCCAACTATTATTTTGATACTCATTGCTTTTCAATTGATTAATGTTCTACATTATTTCTGAATTTCTTGTCTTTAGGCCGATGTTGACTGTTGTCAGAAATTCTCAAGAAAAGACATTGCGGATAAGATGGATTCTTAATATGCTAGATTCACTCAGAAAGGCAGACAATAATGGTAATTATATTTCATTGGATATCCTATACTTATCAATAAAGCTCTTTTTAAGTCCTGCTGGAACTGTATCAGGTATTTGCACCAAATTTATTTGTTTCAGTTAAGTCAAAATGAATCAACAAGTGATTTGAACAGTTGTTCTAAAGCACAAGAAATAATTAGTTTATCTTAATTTGTGATGTCATTTTGTACAAAATGGTATTTGTATTTTCCTCAATGAAAATTACCAGGAATTTTAAAATGTTAGTGTTTTCCCTTTTAGAGAATTTCCTTGAGAAAGAGAAGGTGCAACATTGGAACACAACACTTTTTGTGAATTCTCCTAAATGAAAGCACTTGATTGATTGATAACTGTACCAACTTAACACCAAGTATAGTTGTTGATTTTCCTTTAAGCAATTTCAAAAAAGTATTTTATCATCTTGCAGTTATATTTTTTAATCTCCTGCAACACATTGTAAAGATCGAGATGAAGCCAAAAATGTAGCCAAACTGTAACATGTGTACCGCTCTATAGATTTTCTTAAGTGTTTCAGATCCAGGCATCTTACATAGCTTCTAGTGTTGTATCTCAGACAGTCCACAACATGCACATACATGCTGGACATAATACTGCAGTAACACTGATTTTGATGGAAGAGTGCAAGAAGAATTACATGTGAGTATAAATCAATCACTTCATTGATTACAATCCCCAATGATGTAAACTGAGGGGACTTGCATACATGTATTTTGTCAAGGCAAAATCATGTATGCACCGTAGCGTTTCCAGTCTTTTAGCTTCTTTCTAGTAGCATACTGCTTTGTACCTTGTACTGTACATTACACATATCATGAACTTAACATTATTTCAATGCATAATGTAATAAAATGTTTTTCAATGTGAAAGATCATTGCTGGTTATGAGAAGCCTATACAAAGAAAATGAGAAAGCAGTTCAATCCATGATGTAAATCTGATTGAATACATGTACATGTAACATTAAGTGTTAAAGGAACGTGTTAAAAAGAAAATGTACTTTAATTTGTTGTAGGTAAGGCAATTTACCAAAAACTTGTTAATTAACACTGCATAATCACGGGAAATAACCTATAAAAACCTATATTTTGGCATTTGGTAAACCTATAATAACCTATATTTTACTTTTACCTTTATTTTGTTTTTTATATTTGGTGTACGATGCACTGGGAGGCCTGTAAAGGTAATCAAATATGATTAATTTTGACAGTTTACTACAGTTTAGCAGGGTTAGGGTTATGTAAATTGTTTGGTCTGCCTCAAGTGTTAGGATAAAAACTAATTACAAATATGGAAGATAATGGATGATAATTTCCTGTAGGAAAATTGCCCAAAACACTTCGTTTTAACAAAATATGAATGTATAATGTTGAGGAAAAGTGGTATTATTAAACGAACATTCTTCAAGGGAAGGTGAGTAATTTTCATAATGACATCATCACATGACTACTCGGATCTAAGACATGCACACACATGCTTCTAGTTGCATTTGTTGTTTGTAAGAATTGATTCATTTTCATCAATGAATACAACTTTATGTGTGTCTTCATGTACATGCTGATGTGTTCATATGAAATGAGCATTGCATCAAATGTGCATCATGTACTTGTGTAGATACAAGTTGTCTAAGTAGCAAATAACATTTGGTCATTAAGGGGCAGGATATATTGACACATAAGATACTGCTTTAGAGGACATGTATCACATAAGCTCAATCAAAAGAAAATAAAACAAACATATGGGGATGGTTTCCTCATGTTTTCTAAACAATTTTGTAAAACACGAAAATACCCCCAAATGTATAAAATAACTAATATGAACACAAATTACATTCTTGTTTCATTAGAGTCATATGGACTTTTGTGGACCTCTATATTAAAAACCACTCATATCATCCCCATTCCCCACACACATTTTGTTAACAAAAAATTGGAGATTTCCATTTGTGTGGCTTAAATGGTCAGTTGAAATTTTCAACAGTCGTTTACGAGTAATTGGAACTGAAAAATGGAACAGTTTCGGTCAAGTATCCAGGTACCCGGATACCCGGCACAGTTTTATGTGCACCTATGGGAAGGACTCTCAGTTTTTTTCTTAATAGCCAATGTTTCTGGCAACTTATTGCATGACACCAAGGTATTAAGTTTCCTTATGTTTGCTCTTAGAGAAATTCTCATTCTCTTCTGCTTTTTTCTAAAATCCTGCTTTGATCCATATATCAGCGCAATTGCTATTCCAATTAAAAGATATATATATATAAGTAACTTATTAGTTTATTTACCAATGCCTGTCTCTGCCATTTCAAATTTATTTATCTACTATCAGAGTTTATTTGAAAGGGACCACATTTTTTTTATTCAGCCAAGCCACTGCAACCCCAAAATACTTGGAGGTAATTTATTTTATTGCCCATGGGTTTTCTATGAGAATGAATTAAAGGCCTGCACTGCAGTGTCAATGAAGAAAATTGAGAAGATTTTTGACATCTTAGTGTAGGAGTGAGGTGTTTATAGTCGCAACAAGGCTTAATGTTGGTATCAGTTACGGCCTTAAAAGGACACCATAATAATGCTTATGTATACAAATGGGCAAAAGATTTGGACTATTCCAACATTTTAAGATACATGAGACTCCATGAGATGATGTAAGATGAATGTTGTTTATTCACGGTATCTTTAAGATTGAACATATTGTAAATATATATATTTCATTAGAGCTGCTTAGGAGAAAATATTGCTTAAAAATGTATCTGCTCAGCAAATGTAGCCAAGAACCTACTAGAAGCGGTATACATTACGTAACAGTTTGGCTGCTAACCTTTCCTGTGATTCAGTCAAATTTTCTTTGCTGAACTGATAAACAAATGACCCAGCCTTCATTGAACACTTCAAAGAATTAGGATGTGTCATTTTTATTTGTTGTATTTTTTGGTGGGTGTGTTTGAGGATGATGGGGCTGGGAAGGGGGTTGGGGGTGTTTACTTCACTTGCCTATATTGAAAAATTCAAATTTTTAAAGATGTATTGCCTGTGTTTTACCATCAATTTCTAGAAAAGAAAACCATCAAAATGTATTTATGAAATCACAGTCTCCCACTGGACTTTTAACATTTGAAGTTGTGGCTGATTCCAAGATTTAATTGTACATGATATTTGGATCTTTATGTACTTTGTAATTCACCCCTTGAGACCATGTTTTGTGGTTTTTATTGTACTGTACAAGTAAGTCTGACTCAACCAGAGTCAAACATTTAACAACTGAAGGAGTGTGCACCATTTTCATTACCTGAAAAGCAACCAAGTTACATTATTATCAAAACGCTTACTTGTACTAACCTTTTGTAAGATGTGAAATGTTTGAAGGAAACTTTCAAATTTAAAAATGAATCACCATCTGACGGTGATCCATTTCTAAAAAGAAAATAATAATAATAATAAACACTGTCTTCAGATGTTGGACATTTTAAAGCTGATAATTCTTGGATTGAATTTAAATGTTTCACATGTCAGTGTCCAACTTCAGTTTTGAAATGAACTTACTTAAGAATATTCATTCAGGTCCCACGTATTGTGCATTGTATTTTTATTTCTCCTTCTGGAAAAGGTGTGTGTATGTGGGGGGGGGGGGGTATTCCTAAAAAAAGGTTTGTGAAGCCCCCAATAACACCCCGCCCCCGTGTGTTTCAGGACACAAAGAACATTTTCTGGTTTCCTAAAATAAGCACTCAAACGTAAGCGACTGACTAAAAAGTATTGTAGCCCATTGAAATTTCAGGAGTTACGCGCTTGATCTGTTACATGTCCTCTTGTTTGTGTTGTTTCCTTGACGGAAGTGCAATTGTATGAAGTTATAATTAACTTGACTGGACATAAATAAATGTTGTGATTAATTTTATGAATTAACACTTCGATGTTAAAATTGTTAAATTGATAAATTCAATAAAATGTACTGCAAAGCCATTGAGAAAAGAATGTTGTTAATGTTGTGTTTATTTTGTAGTTACTGTTTTAGCTGATAGATGGTCAAAATGTATTAGGTTCGTTAGGTTACAGAGAATTGTTGGGGACATCCTGATTGAGAAAAAATAGGATGGGGCTTCTATTTTGTGGTCCACACTTTAAAATCCCCTACTTAAATGGTCCTGGGGTTAGGGTAGGGTTCATTTTGTAGAATTAATAGTTTTAGATGGGGCTCTACATTATCAAGACAAAACACTTACTGAGATGAATCCCACCCTAAAAGTATGTGTACATTGACTTATGGATTTTACACACATCATGATCACTTTATTGACCCAGCTCGATAATGCCGAACTTGGCAATATAATTTGTACTACTCTATCTAAGTTGTATAGAACAGTACTCAGTATGTGGCTGACAATGATCAGGTTAATAGTCAATAAAGAGGGTACTTGAACAAGGGCCTAATAATTTGAAACCTACCGAAAAAGTCCTGTCTTACAAAGTATTCACATATTTTATTTATTGATTTTTTATTTATTGATTTTTAAAAATTATTTATTGAAATTACAAATATGAAACCTTTTTTATAATTAAGTATGCTCAAAAGTTTGATTTAGGCACACAATGTGTTTGAAACCCTTCTTTATTGACTACTGCTGACTTCCCATTTTGTAGATTGTCTTTTCAGTAACTCATTCTCACCAACTATCCACAAACATACCCGTATCACTGACTCCACAGCTACGTTAATAAATAGCATCCTTACTAATAGTTGTGATTTACCATCCAAATCTAGAATCTTGTTTATCGATGCTTCCGATCATCTACCCATTTTCTCATGATTCAATTAAATGATTCACATCTCAATAAAGAGAAAGGCACTCAATCCTTCAGATTGTATCAACCAAGAAAACATTATTCAGTTACAACAACACTGTTTATTGGATGTTGACTAGAGGGAAATGTACTCATGTGAAAACCCCGATACTGCTTATAATACCTTCATCACTATGTTTACTCATCTTTATGATTCTCATTTCCCAGTTCAAAATATCAGTCATAATAGAAGATTTAAACCATAGATGACCAATGGCATCATACCGTCCATCAAACACAAAAACAAATTGTATGAAGAACTTCCTGATCAAACCAAACAATGCCAACAAAATGAAGTACAAGAAATTCCGTAACAAACTTAATGGTCTGATCAAAGTCAGGTACTATGCAGAGAAGTTTTCTGATGCAAAATCCAATATCAAACAAACCTGGAACATTATAAATTATATTCTTAAGAAAAACTCCCACTCAATACTCGGTGTGATTTTAACTCCAATGGACAAATGCTTACAAACAAGGCCCAAACGAATAGACAATCAATATTTAAACAAACCAAATTCGCCCTTTTTTGCACGAATTATTCGCTTATTAATATTTTAACACATGAAAAATTCTGGACATTATCCTTTGGCCACCCAGCTTTAATTAAATCTCAATAAAAACTGAGTATTTTGCTCCCATCAGTTTAGGATTGTTAAAGACAAAATAACCAAGATTTTAATCATTTGGATCCAAAAATCAAATAAATATTTCCATTTTCCTTGAGTTTTGGTATATTTTTGCAGACAGTTTAATGTTAACGCATCTATTTTGCATGTGATGATGATGAATCCAGTTGCTCCTAATTCTGGAGATCCTTGTAGTGTCTGTTTTGATTTTGTCTGGTTTCGATGACCAATAAAATTGCATGATAACTTTATCCATTTCTTAGTCATTTAGTAATATTTCTATTCAAAATAGTCTTCACTATGTTTATTCTCTCTGCCCAATTGTCTTCCGGCTTGATCTCATTTTCAAAATGTAGGCCAAGAATTAAAATTTTTGATTGTTCCTGTTTTTCTGACTTTCCATGCTCCCAACTATAAGCCTTGGGTTTTCTGATTGTTGATTTTTGAACCGGATCCTTCAACATTGAGAAGACTGATAGGTGTCCATTTTTTTTAAGTCACCTCTTTCGCCTCCATTTCTTTTTTCTTTTTTTTCAATTTCAAAGTAATTTTTTAATAAAAATAAATTAATAATATTGTTGAAATTGCATTTCGATATTCAATCGAAACAGCAGACATATATTTTGATCGGCAAACATAAACTACGCACTTCAACTAATTTGCTTGTAGTGAGACGTAACTTCAGTCAACAGAAATCGGTGGCACAATGCTGCGTGATTGAAATTAATGACATAAATACTTACAAGTATTGCAGATTCAGTAGACCATCAAATGTTCCGGGTTCAATTTCACTGATTTTGTTGTCAGACAGAGACCTAAGATGGAAAACAAAGAAGGGTTAATAATCCATCTCAGCAGAGAAAAGATGTGCATCTGGCGTATCCACACCATTCACCCCCATGGTTTCAACTTACAGGAAGGGAATGTCTCCCTGTCTGACTTTTTTTTTAAATTTTCTCCTATCCATATTTTCTTCTTTCAGTCATAAACTCCTGCTCTCCTTGTACCCACATTTATTCAAGATTGTTTTTCCGTTGATGCTTTTTGGCAGAAAAAAGTAGATTTACTCAGTTTTTCTCTGCCCACATTATGTATGCAATCTGAGTGTAAAGTTTAATATTTTTCTCCTTTAATTCTAGCTCAGTTATTGTATTGTTTGAAGGATTACTAATGACATAATCTTTTTATTCCTGTTTTTCTTTGTATCTTTTCTCGCCTTAATAATATTTAATAATTGTTTTGACTATTTTTTCCAATATCCCAGCAAACAAATAACAGTCATAACAGTCTTTTTGGGGTAATCCAAAATTTCCAAAACTATTAAACTCAAGTTTTACATTTGTCGTCCTTATGAAGTTCATTATTACAAACCCATCTTCCCTTTCCTGTGGGAATGGTTTGATAATCAAAACGGACAATTACTGTACTGTGATCTGACAGACCGGAAGAATCAACAGAAATTTCGTTTAGTTGTTATCCGAGTGTTTCTGAAATTAGAACATAATCAATTTAACTCGGTCTTTTAATTACTTTGTGGTAAAATGTCTATCCTGGTTTATTCTCTATATATCGCCAAGTATCAATGAGTTCATTTTCCTGAATAATTTTACAAAGAGAAGTTTTTTTTGATCGTACATATTTCTTGAATCTAACTGACAGTTAAGATTACCTCCAATAATGTAATTATATTTAGGATATGTTATCCAAAAGGGAGTTCTCAAATTCAACAAAAAAATTGCTTCCGCATAGAAGCACCATTTGGCGCATACAATGAAATTAAGTTAACAGTGACACCATCAACTTCTTTCTAATTATTGTCAATATTACTTCTGATTTCACTGTGGTTATTCATTACAATGTTGCATAAGTCTTTCCGTGAGAATTAATCACAATTGATTAGTTGTGATAGTTACGGTGTGTCGTTAAAGAACTACTCACAAAGTGAGAAATGATTTTCAATACACAACACTTGAGTGCATCAAAATTAAGAACCAACATCCTTGGAGTACAGTCCTCTATTTAAATGTGTGACATAATGTGGCAATATGTAACAATGAAGTGTCATCGCATACGTTATCAGATCGGTGTTCCAGAATAAAAAATAAAATAAAATAAAATAAAATAAAAATTAAAAAATAAAAAACAGGAGAATCTGCAATACAACTTCAAATCTGCTGATCTCGGATTTATGACGCATTGAAATGCCGCCAAAAAAAAAAGAGAAAAAGAGGTCAGATCCCATTGTATCAACAGCTTTCCCTCCAAAGTAGACCATCTTGAAGAAGCTACTCTGAATCTTGAAAACTACTCCTCCCACAGCTTCAAAATGAAAAGTATGCAGGTAATTTTGATCTTGACCCTGACAGTATTAGTGATCGGTCAAAAAATATGAAAAATATTTCCGCCTGCAGCTCATCAGGCCAATATAGAAAATAAAGTCATTATAAAGTAGGGTTAAAAACAACTTGTTAAAGTAGATAGCCTACATCGGTATGTATTCATCAATGTTCTCAGATTTTCCTGAAATCGTAACTTTGTGAAACGTTGTCATGGTATCAAAGTTGAATATTTGTCTTGCCCGAGGTTCACTCATTAGAAAACTAAATTTACAAATGAATCTCGATAGACAACATTTGAGTGAATCGAAATATAAAACAAAAATATAAGTTCGTTGTTCTTTATTTAGCTCTAATTAATAAGTGTGCATGATATGCTGTGACGATTTGTGAATTAGTTTGAAACGAACAATGCAAACTTCCTCATAAAGAAAATTTATTATATGAGTATGTTTAACGATTCAAGATATACATGTAACAACTGATCCGTGTAAAATGTAGCTCATTAATGTCTTTTGTTAAAGAAAACAAAAATGCATTCTAATTTTTCGAATGGCAGGAAACACAAACTTTGTTTCGTTGTCGGGTGTAACTTAATTTAAAATTAATTCTTGCTTGATTGAAAATTATGACAACTATGCTCTGGGTGAAAGTTGTTTTTGGTTTCCAGATATGGAAGATGGAATAAAAACGAAGTATGGTTGATAAAAAATTGTATTTAAACAAAATACATTGGTAATAATTATCAATTTTCTCAGATTTTCAAGAATGCATATGGTTGTGAAAAGCTGCCATGGTATCAACAATCTGATAAATGATCCTGCCCGAGGTTCACTGAATATCAACATAAATTATTTAAGTGCATCGACATAAAAAGCTGTGGTGACATACTACCCTCTATTGACCACATTTTAAAGCAAATTATCCAAATGTTTTCATTAAATACAGCAATTTGTTGCAAGATATTGATTTAATCCAGATATGCCTATATAAATTTAACAACCGATTTGTTAAAATGTTGCTGATAATGTTGTGTCGTACCGAGACAATAGTGAAAATGCATACATATTTTTCGATCGGCATCACACTTTTTTATTTATTTTGTCGTCAATCGTAATTTCATTTGAAGGGAATCGTTTTCCTGATGCTACGTGATTGCAATTCATGGCATGGAAACTAACACAAAGTGAGCTTTTTTAGACCATCAAATGTTCCTTGATCAATGAACCGATATTGTTGTTGAACAGCCATTCAATATATTCAGTTATACATAAAACAATTGATTTGTTAAATATGTAGCGCAATAATTTCCATGGTGAACATGCAAGTGCATGTTTCGATCGGCAAACAGGATCTACGTATGCTCCTACGTATTAATTTTGTTTTGTCGTCAGACGTTAATATACTCAGAGAAATGAAAGTGAGAAATGAATTTCAACGCACAACACCTGAGTGCATCAAAATTAAGAACACAATCATTAAACCAGTGCCGTAAATCCGTGATGAAAAGTTTGGGGTAGCCTAATATTGACATTTTGTTTGCATAATGTACTGGATCTCAAACGTCACTCAACGAGGGGTACCCATAAACACTGCGTGAGACAAGGGATACCCCTTGCTGTTTTTAAAAATGTGCATGTCCTAAAAATAAAAAAATATTCAAATGCGTAATACTTTTTCAAGAGAAGAAATAGTGCAAATAGTGAAATAGTCCTTTTCCCTCATTTTTCAGAAAATATTTTATTAAAAAGAATATGGGTAAAATACTGAAAAAAAATCTTGCCAAAGAATGCTATAACTCAATGACTGCCATGTCTTATGCAGACCCAGGGCTGTCTTCCATGTTTTTCCCAAATCCAAAATTCTGGCTACGCCACTGTTATGGTATTACCGTTACATTAAGCGCCCTCTTTTGGCCAATACGGAGCCTATAGCGACATGTATAATTATGAGCGTCTGGTTTCGTTACAGGCACATTGAAAACGGATATGATTCGGCAAGCGCAATAATTTAAGTAGTTTAAAATTCAACTCCAAATACCAACACGGTTTGATAAGCGTAGTCGAATAGTTCAGTAGTTAAGTCAATAGTTTCAGTGCACATAACCTGGATCGAAACTCAGTAGAGCTACTAATTATAAAACTTTAAATGGTGACGCAATAACAATTTATTTAACACATGGGGACATGACGGCTGCTGGATGTGGTAATGTACAACTAAGTACTGGATCTGATCTCAAACGTCGCCCCCCAATTTACCCCTGAACATTTTTTTTTTTTGGTAACACTTGAAAAATCCTGGGGGGGAATCCAGAAGAAGATATCTAAGATGGGAAAACAAAGTATAGAGTTAAAACAAAAATCATTAAAGCCAACTAATATGGTTATTTATTTCAATGTTCTTAGATTTTCCTGAAAACAATTTGCAACCTTAGTAAATTGAATAGAAATGGCCGAATTTTAATAACCCCGGGTAATTTGAACTTTATTTGAAAGTCTGAACCATGACATTATTTTGTATAGACCTAAAGAAACATACTGATTTGAAGTCTCAGTAATTTTGTATTTTAAAAGATGGTTTCAAACACTTCTAAAATATGCTGAAATCACTTTAATTAAGCAATGACTATTTTAGACTAGATCGTATTATTTGTTTTTGGATAAATCTTCCTGTATTCTGTAGATGGCTACCCACGTTGGCATAAGTATTCTGTCCTGTGGCCAAGTTTTGGATCGCTACAGCGACAGAGGGCGTACGGAACTTTTGGACGTGTGATTTTGTTTTTACTGTGGGTGAATTTTGAAATCACCTTTATGATTTCCCAGATTAAAATATCAGTCTTAATAGAAGATTAAAATATGGATGACGAATGGCATCTTATACAATCCATCAAACACAAAAACAAATAATGTATAAGAACTTCCTGATCAAACCAAACAATGCCAACAAAATAAGTACAAGAAATTCTGTAACAAACTTAATTTCTCAGGCCAACCCCACCCCCTCAACATTTCTCCCACTCACCCCTCCCCTCGTTGAATGTTGTGGACTGAGGTGTTCAACTTTGGGTATTATAAGTGAGAGATATTAGACCCACTCTCATTTCATTTGTGTATGATATGCATATAATTGCCGTTTAATGACTGCACAAATTTTGTCGGTTCATTAATGTTTTGTTTCATGGGTAAATAGGCCCCCCAAAAATAAAATAAAATAAAATAAAATAAAAAACATAAAATTACCGTATTGACACATGACGTAAATAACGATTAAGGTATATTAAATTTAATACTGTAACTATGTGTTAAAACTGTAGATGTAGAATACAAATAATACAGAAGGTTAATTACGTAAAATGTGGCGAGGTTCAGTCAACTGAAGCGTTGGTATAATTTATATACACTTGCCTGGTATAATGGGTGCACCCCATGCACAAAATAAAATAGTGACCAAATTCATTTGCCGGCGAATGACCTCAGCATACCGAGGTCATTATGCTTATTTTGCATGCCCGAAATGTTTATGGAAAAGTAAGACTTGAGGTCCATATAAGTATATACATTTGAAGGAGTGTATAAATATGGCCCAATATCATGACCTGATGGGGTGCTTGACTTCTTAGTGCAAGTATCTTTTTATACAATAAATGTGATAAAATATAGACCATACACTGAGGTTACTTCAATTGACACGACGATAGATTCTGTAAAAAAAAAAAACACAATGGCAATTTGAAAAGTTTGTTTCTTCTTTTTGAGATTGTAAGGCGCTTCTACAGTTATTAAATATTAATTGGAGTTTAATTTGTTTATAAAATAGTCGTAGGGGTCTTAGCAACCTTTAAAAAAAATGTAAAATAATTAAAATCTGGCACATGCACAAATAACTCCTTTTGGCATACATTGGTTTCACCCTGGCACACTGTGTGTCAGCCCATCAAACATGAACGTTAAAGGGACAATATCGTCACCATCAGAGCAGACTTTCAATAGTGCATGGAATCGGTGTCCTAGTTTAAGATGAACACAGTGACTGAACATTACTAGCCTTGATCAAGGCTGTTGTCGTAGTGCGCACTTACCACCACGGTATATTCACACCCCGGCCCGTACCTATTGCTAGCCCAACACGATGCGCAGTCTCCCGTCCCCAGACACGTACACTGTACAGCTTATGCAAGATGTGGGCGGTTCATTTCCTTAGCTTTGACCCCATTTGATCCCACACACACACACAGCACAACACAATGCACTGCACAAACACACGTAGCCCAATGGACTCTGTCTCTAATATTCGCACCGTGCATGAGCTGTTGAGGGCACATGTTGTTAGACCACTGTTGGCGAAAGGGCAGCGATAGTGCGTCGCGTTTGGCGGATTTTGCAGTTGATGTGTGTACGCGCGGAATATCTCCAGCGATCATTGGCTGATAGAAGTACACGCGCGCTTAGTACCATAATGTACGCACATACGCACAACGCTCACACGACGCAAAAGTGGCTATCATCAAGACACTGAACTGCTAGAGGGCTATTATACAGATATAACATGGTTTGAGGGTGGACAGTCGATATTAGCTCCCCTCGATATTGGAAGTTGAGAAACTAGTTCCCGAGGCGAAGCCGAGGGAACTAGTTTCTCAACTTCCAATACCGAGGGAGCTTATCGACTGTCCACCCGAAATAAACCATGTTATATCTGTTTTACTATACCTCATACATATTCAGTTGCCATTACAATAATAAGAAGCAAGGGGAAAGGCAATATAACATCATTGAGCTCGGGAAAACGCGAATTGACATTTACGTCTGCCGCCATCTTTTCATGTGTATGTAGCTAGGACGATGTTCGCGCGTGCGTACTAGACTACACCCGTGCGACTGTTCCCCGATATTGCTTAGTAAAGCGCATGCGTAGTAGTTTAACGCATATGCGTTAAACTACTACGCATGCGTATTTACCCTGTGCGTGAATACTCGCGAGCGCTTGGTAAACAGCCAAAATAGCATCTGGCACGTGACGGTGAATGGACCAGTGAGAATTCGGATCTCGATCATGAATATGTATGAGGTATAGTAATATACAATGTGCACTGAGCGGATATGTACCCTAACAATCATGTATCGCGAACAGCATGCAAGAATGGCAACAGTTGCTGGGCCAACCAGTAACCAATGAGAATACGTCTTTAGTTTTTGAACTAATATTAGCTATTAACATTAGTGAGCTCCGCATGTGACGTGTAGAAACATCAAGGCGCGACGCGACGACGAATGGTCACTCGTATAGTAAAATACAGTGTACAATAGTGTGACGAAAACCGCCTTTCTGCTTAAAACCTGTGGCAATTTTTCTTAGGCAGTTTCCGTCTCCAAATTATAATTGTACTGTTGATTCACAATGATTACTTATTTTTTTTTACAGCCGCCAATCATAAAATCGTTCACTTTACCTCTATTTTAATAAACAGCGATGTATGTACATGTATAAAGTTTATTCCGATTCTGCATGCAATGTAACAGTGGATTAGCGTGCGTACGCGCACTTTGGCAAAACGCTCAAGCTACCGTAGGAGTTAACACTTATTGGTTTATTGTTTTAATGTAGCCAATCAGCTTGCTGTTTTAGGTAATCTGCGTGCAGCACATAAGCAACCAGACTATATAAAGCGTTGAAGAGTGAGTTCTGGGCTCGGTTTTTCCCAACGGAGCTCGCCGTTGATCAAGACCGAAAAACCGAAAGACCTAAAGATTTAAAGACTCCAAGATGCTGGCTTTGTTTTCCAACAGAGCCTGTCACGGATGACTACACGAAATACTTTATTCCAAGATTCTCAGCGCAGCAGAGAGATAAAGAAACACACAGACACACAAATAATGCATTCTATAGCGTTTCTTACACTTTATTATTAAACACACAGATTGCGCTTAGTATTATAGCGACCACGGCTACCAACCGCTAGTAGTAGTACAGCAGAGCAGTGCGTGCGTGGAGTAAGTTGATTGGAGTTTATACATAATTAATTGTCTAATCAAGAGAGGGCGCTATGTATATTTTGTGATTATTGAGATTGGTAAATAAAATACACAGTTCGTGAATTTCCCTAACGGTTAAAGTCAACCTTTCGACTGAAAGTGTCCGTTTTATCATGTCTGCTTGTCTGTCTATAAATAGAAACCAATTATTAAACACCTTCCCCTGAGATTTCCTGGATGACGACGAGGGTTTTATTTAGTTTATTCATCTCATAGCTACCCCGAATCGTTACAATAAAATGTATACATACATGTACATGACTTGTATACAGTATGCATGGATCCGTGTATACATAAATGTGAAATTTTCAACTTTACAGCCCCTTTGTGGTGGATGGTCACATGTATTGTGTGAATATGCGCGCTGGAGTTTGGATAGCTAAATTGCGGGGCAAAATAATATTATGAGACCAAACCGTTCTGACGCGCCTTGATCAAGGCTAGAACATTACTGGCTCATTTATTCAGCAGCAACGGTCATGACCATATTATTTCGGGTATTATTTTCAGTCACTAAGTTAATCTAAAACAAGTACTCTGATTCCATGCCCTGTTGATCGTGACGATACTGTCCCTTTAAGTTATGTACTGCATGGACACATTGCATGTAGTCCTAAGCTGACGAAAGAGGGCGCTTCATGTGTATACCACCGGTAAACAAACATCAACATAATCAAGATTCATAGTTTAGTTTGGATATCTGGAATACAGACTTGTGTGAACCATGGAGGATATTTCCTTCCTCCATGTGTGAACCATTCATTTGTGAGTACTGAATAATTTTAAGATTAACGTTACACTGAGCATAAATGGGAAAGAATGTCGTATCCGGCCGCCACTTTTTAAGGGCTTTTTTGGATTTATTTTGCAACCACTAAACCAGTTAAAAATCATTCTATCGATTTTTGGTGGCAGAAAGCGAAAACTATCTTTAAAATCCACTTTTAAGTTTTATGATGGTTTTCGGACTTGATTTCCCTTCTAAAAAAATCCTCCCCTTCAGAAAATAGAATATTTTCGAAGGATCCTATTATAGTTGCCACTACGCATGCACAATGACTGTGTTGGTCACTAATTGTGGAGTTTACAAGATCAGATTCAGACTGACATGACTGAGGAAGTCATCGTATACCAAAAATGACTGATTTTTCATGAAATAAATATCCTGGAATAATTTGAAGTATATGTCCATCATCATCCATATGTTCTCCACCTTACCAGGTAGGTAAGATTACATTATTGGTTATATTTAATGAAAAATAGTGGCGGCCAGATACGACATTCTACCCTCTGCAAAATCTACCTTGACTGTGCAGTATAGAATTAGAAGAAGATGGGGCATGGGGAGGCGGGAAACAAATTATGAAATTAAGTTGTGCAACACCTGGTTTTTTTTCCCAGGAATTGTTCCCATGATGGCTGTATATGCATGCAGTTGAGTATGCATTGATCATGACTGTTTGCGGTGACACCATGTAGAAATTCTCTTTTGAATATATAATAATAATAATAATAATAATAATAATAATAATAATAATAATAATAATAATAATAATAATAATAATAATAATAATAATAATAATAATAATAATAATAATAATAATAATAATAATAATAATAATAATAATAATAATAATAATAATAATAATAATAATAATAATAATAATAATAATAATAATAATAATAATAATAATAATAATAATAATAATAATAATAATAATAATAATAATAATAATAATAATAATAATAATAATAATAATAATAATAATAATAATAATAATAATAATAATAATAATAATAATAATAATAATAATAATAATAATAATAATAATAATAATAATAATAATAATAATAATAATAATAATAATAATAATAATAATAATAATAATAATAATAATAATAATAATAATAATAATAATAATAATAATAATAATAATAATAATAATAATAATAATAATAATAATAATAATAATAATAATAATAATAATAATAATAATAATAATAATAATTAATAATAATAAATAATAATAATAATAATAATAATAATAATAATAATAATGTGGACTTATATGGCGCACGTATCCACCAAACTGGTGCTCAAGGCGCATTATACTTCTGCTCATAAATCATTCCTGAAACCATCTCAGCTCCCTGAGGAGTATAAAGTACAGCTCAATTGCTGCCATTTCAGCGCATATGGACTAATCAAACACAACAACCAACTCTGCCCTCACAGCTAACAGGTACCCATTTACCCCTGGGTGGAGAGAAGCAATTATCATAAAGTGTCTTGCTCAAGGACACAAGTACCCCGGTCACGGTTGGGATTCGAACCCACATTCTGACGACTCAGCCATCAGAATACAAATCCGATGCACTAAACCGCTTGACCATAGCACACCATAGTACTGTAAACAGTTCTGAAAAGAACCGGTTGGTTACAACTTCACGTTGCGATCAGTATGCTCTGATCGTCTTCCCCTATAAATGTTTAAAAGATTAAAGTTATAGCTGTTCTTGAACAAAATCTTTATCTCTTTTGAAACAAAGCAATTGCTCGGTAAGTATATGGTGGTGAGTTTATTTATTTCCTCACTGAACTGTACAAAGTTAAATTTGTTTCAGTGAAAATCAATTTACAATGAATGTTATTTTCAACTTCAGGACTCATCATTGATGGGGAATACATCAGTGATTTTTTTTGACAAGTCCAAAGGGGAATTGAACCAGATGTGTCAGACAGGTAATTATAAATGTTATTTTTGGCAAGCTGCGCAGCAAAATTCAAACCTAACCGATTTTCAGCAGTCTTGGTTTTGGTGAAGGCAAGGGGAGAATTCGTGAAATATTACAGGTCATCTTTCATAATAATTGGTAAAACAAGTTTATAAGTTATATCATAGATGCTGGTGGCTGTATATGTATGACCACCAAAGCTGGTATTTTATGGAATAGTCCTCACACAGCTTTTGCAGGATTCTTGTTAGATGTAACCATGGCAACACACAAGTATCCCTTAAACCCTTTCACCCACCCCTACCAAGTGCCCCTGACCCCTCATCATTTGCAAAACTTTGTAATGGCACATTCATATTTATTATATGATTTATCAATTAAGAAACGGCTGAGCAGTTAACGTGGACGATGATCAAACAAATAAGGAATCTTATCATAATGAAAATTGTGCTTAGATAAGCTCCATGAGCAGGAGTAATACAAAATGCTACAATAGGAGAGAGTACATGCATAGAAAACACTCCGTAGATCCAGACATTTTTGAAGATATTCATACATTTGAAGTTATTCGCAGAGAATGAGTTCTGCCAATTTATGTTCAATCAAAGCATTCATAAGTAAGTCAGTCAGAAAAATGCTGGATGTGTCAGGGAAAAAATTATCATGATGAATATATTGCACTGAGTATCAAAAGCATCAAAAGCCATTAAATTTTTCTACGTTTACATGTCGTTGGCCAGGGATCACACCCCATGGAAGCCGCTGTCTGGGGATCACAAGGATAGGCTTTTTGAAAGTCATGATATTAAGTATTAAGTATTGGGTTTGGAACCTGAGCTGTTTAGCCTTATTAGAATTACTGATACAATACATTTCTCATTTCAGGTTTACAAACACAAGACAGAACATCTTGGACCTGCCACAGTCATATTGAATGAAACTCTAGAGAGGAAAATAAGCTTCTACACACGGCCTGCCTCCAGTGGGTGTTCAGGTTAGAATTCTAATTCAGTTTACTTTATTCTCAGAGGAAGAAATTTAACTATAAATATATATCGATGGAAATAATGCGAACACTAAGCATACCAGGTGCTATGAGGTCAGAACATTCACCTTTGTTTGTTGGGACAGGAGGCAAACCATCATCATATATGCAATCATATGCAAAACAGCTACAACAAAGGTATGTGATATTATATCTATCTATAGATCACTGGGTTTATCTGAGTTCATGTAAAACTATCAGTGCAGGATTCATTGTCAAGCCGCAAGCCTGCTCTGATTGTGACGATATACCCCCTTTAAGAAAGCATCCTCATGAAAGCATTACACTAACTCTAACTGGTTTAAGCATAAAAGGGGTTTGGATACATCCCTTCATTACCATTGTAATATCCAACATACTTGTATACATACAAATTCAAGTTGCAGGATGTCAGTGTATGATGTTATCCAAAATATTCTGAGAGCGGGAATGAAAGGGTAATTTCTTTCCCTAATTATTTCAGGGAGTAACTGAGTGAATTATACTTGTAATGTAATATGTTAATGGTGCCGAAATACTGAACACCCTGAGAAGTTATTCCACTTGACACTGTGAAATGTATGAATGAAACACTCAAATTTTAAATGGATCATTGGACATTGAAACATTTCCACATTTTAACAAATACAAACAAATGTGAACATATTTTCTACAGTTTGGCTTCTATACATCTCTTGATTCTATAAGTATATGGATGTATTCACATTCATTTATTAACCATTGGTGTATATACACTCCCTTTTAATTATAAGATGGTGAGAATTGCTTCTTTCAATAAGTTGGATCATGTAAATGCACACTGCAGAATGGGTGGATCAGTTCCACTCAACAGGGCGATTGCTGTGTTTTTGTTCCCAAGTTAAAATATGTAATAAATTGATTTGTTTACAGGTGTAAAACATTTCTTTCCATCAAATCTGATGAGGAGATTGATTCTGTAGTTGCCATATCTGCCAAATTAATATTTGTTTTGGTGATCATTGCAGTTGCAAGCCTTTCAAAAATGATTTGTTTCAGGCTGTTGACACTCTAAAGCCGTATTTGCACTGGACCTTTTTTGGGGAAGGTTTTACCGAGACGATGGTAAAATGAAAAATGGTCAAATGTAACCTCTGTCCGCACTTGGACTTTCGACACGGAAAAATTTTACCGGCGAGACCGTGGTAGAAGTAACCGCAGCCAACTCTGGTGTACACCAACGTTTTTAGTACATTTCTGGTGTACTTTTAGTGTACCTGTTGTCTGCACCAGAAGTATACCAATACAAACTCTACACCAATGGACACCAGAGCACCAATAGAGCACCAAATTGTCTTTGTCAATTTGCAGCGTGCAGCAATAGTGCACCAAATACACTTGGCCCTATTCTGAATTTCTTCTACACCAATAAGGCACCAAAATTACTTACAAATAAAGTAACCACACCAAACGTGCACCAGATATACTTTGTCTGAATCAAACTACAATAATGCACCAAACTGCAGATACACTTACATATTAGCCTGAATCCCCCTACACCAATAAGGCACCAAATGTACTTTAAAACTTGATTCTACTTTAAAAGACTCTATAGTGTGGACATGGTTGACCAGCTAGGGGTGATATATGTTGCCAAGCTTGCCTTCTTGCAAGCTTGTTGGTTGTTAATAATTGTACTATATTTTATTCTTCATGTATAATGCTGTAATTAAACTTCATCTTGCATTTTACAATGCATATGCTTTTTCAAGGAAATACATGGGTAATCCTCAGCCTCATAATATATATAACAAATTTAACCAAATTAATGCAATTAAATTTTTTATTCAAATCAGTGAATTATTCATAGTCCAAAGAGTAATTTATTTTCAGAAAGTACATACATATGTATGTACAATTTTGAAATAACACATAATATTCAATTTATGTATTATATTAAATCCCTCAATATTGTTTGGCAAATCATGAAATCTAGTAATAAAAAGACCAGATCTTCTAAGTTCTATATACCTTCTGCCTCCTTTAATGTATAGCAGAATCATATATTGTTCAGGTCTAAAGTATACACAAGTTTGAAATGAACCATATTTGTAATTGCTACCATGCAAAGTGATATTCTACCTCCATGAACCATGTTTTTTCAACATGACAGAAATTCTCTAGCCTATACATGCAGAATAAACAACCTGATGGTCAATCATTTTACTAACCTAGCTGCGATCTGATAAGTATATTTGTGGAGGCAGCATATATTTATCAAATGTACAGGTGTACATATACGTACTATACATGTACAACTCCATGATGACTTTCCTCATACTCAAATACATTAAGTAAGTTGTTTATTCGTGTGTAACCCACTTATTGGAATTACACAGACTACAGGCAAGCAAGCTGTAATTGATACCTCTAGTGCAGTGCACATACCTTGCATTGATTATGTAATACTATCACTGTATGGGGTAGTGTGTGTAACTTGACACTGTGTGGCCATAGCTGTCTGGCCAATCATTGGACCTTAATTCATGGTCAAGCTGCATGTACATGTATATATGCCTCTGCAGTGTGTGCTCTAAATTCAAACTGGAAGAAACAGATCTACAGTATACAGCAGTTTTTCAATGGAAGCAGTGAAATTTCAAGCAAGTTTTGTGAAGCAGCTGGAATGGGATTATGATTGTACTTTTTCAATCTTATGAACTGTATGAATGATTTTACTTCATGTGAATGGGAATTGTACACTATGGGCTATTGAGTACTGCAAATACAGAAATGCTGAATGCAGTCTTGAATTGATCTGTCAACCTATTGAATTTTGCAAAACCTTTGAGTGCAAAATATTGTTGTTTTGAAATGGTGTTCATTATTTTTGCTATTCATGTTGTATAGTAATGATTTCATTAACAACTACATGGTGTAATCATATGGTAATTCAGGAATAATGAACTGAATGATGATTGAAAAGCACATATATATATTCACCAGAAGAACTGTAAATACTGCATGGCTCTTGAAAATACATGTATTGCAGTCACATCCACATGATGGATATACAAGAAGTTACATGTACATATCCATTATCATTATATTTAAGAACTCATCAGGAGGTTCCTTTTCGAAAATCTAATAATTTGGGGGTGATTTACATCATGGAAAGAGCATGTACCTGCATGTAATTGTATCTGTGCAAATATATATAATATCCACATTTCAAATTTAAATTGGTGGAAGGAGAAATATCTGGCTTTTCTAATATTTGTCTCATTTCTTTGAATACACAGACTAAGTTGTTCTACGATAAACTACATATATGACTGATGCTGCTACTGTGATCAAAGATTGGATGACAACCAGCCTCTTTCTCCCTGATGAAGCTACAGCATTTCAACATTTTCCAAAAAGAGATTATACTTCATATGCTGTTGCACAAATACTGACATAACATGAATATTTAAATTTTGTTTGTTCATTCTTAAATTGTTGTATTTTAATTTTTATCTTTTGGCTATACTGTTATTGTAATTATTTCAAAAATGTTATTGCACATAATCAGTTGGTGGATACGTGCGCTATATTATTATTATTATTATTATTATTATTATTATTATTATTATTATTATTATTATTATTATTATTATTATTATTATTATTATTATTATTATTATTATTATTATTATTATTATTATTATTATTATTATTATTATTATTATTATTATTATTATTATTATTATTATTATTATTATTATTATTATTATTATTATTATTATTATTATTATTATTATTATTATTATTATTATTATTATTATTATTATTATTATTATTATTATTATTATTATTATTATTATTATTATTATTATTATTATTATTATTATTATTATTATTATTATTATTATCATTATTATCATTATTATTATTATCATTATTATCATTATCATTATTATCATTATTATTATTATTATTATTATTATTATTATTATTATTATTATTATTATTATTATTATTATTATTATTATTATTATTATTATTATTATTATTATTATTATTATTATTATTATTATTATTATTATTATTATTATTATTATTATTATTATTATTATTATTATTATTATTTTTTGTTTTTGTTTTTGTTTTTTTGTTGTGGAGATATACGTCTCCTTTTATTTCATACAACCACACATTCCACAGTATTACAATAATATATTACAATTCAGTGAATGCGCTAAATTACGGAGTAGAACAAAAATACAGACTTTAACAAATGTTTATACAAGTAAAATTACAGATAAAAACTAAAAGGTAAATAATACTTTTTCTCCTTTTACTTGACACAAAGCTTGATTTTTTGCATAAAAGTTAACAAAACTATCTATGGTAAGTCTCTGTTTTTCCAAAAGGATGGTTCTTTTCAGGTTGTGTTGGAACTTTTCTCAATAAAATCTGATCCGACAATGGATTAATTTCACCTAAATTGAGACATCTGGAGTCCAGATAGTTTTGTGAAGTTTGGCGATCAAGATTAAGCAAAAAGTGTCAATTTGTTTTCCGTATCCCAATATCCTATTGCTATCGTTGAGATAAAAATGTTTGTTACCCTTATATTTACGAAGGACATATTCTAAAAATATCCAGGATGTCCACGTATTTTTACAATATATAAATACATGTTCTATAGTTTCTTTCTCTTGTTTACATAACCCACATTGATTGTCTTTGGAAACTATTTTTTTCATTTTCTGTAAAACATCATTAGTTGGGAGGATACGGTGGCGTAAACGATACCAGAGATCTCTATCATCAAAATCAATACTTTGATTGTTAGCTTTTTGCCAAATCTCTTTCCAGTCAAAAATTGCTTGTGGGCTAATGTTTAGTTTAACTGGCCATTTCTTTTCAACTACAGGCAGTATGAACATTTCCCTAACCATACTTTTATATATACTTTTAACGGTAATATTCGCAACATGAACTGTCTCATCGCCTATTTGGAGATATAAAAAACTGCTGACATGACGAGCTGGACCTTCTCTGTTTTCTTGTAACAAGTTACTATCAACATGTTTCTTTAAACCTGCCACTATTTTTCCGGCATTAATTGGCTTTATGTTACATATCTTAGCCAGTTCTTGGGGAGATATAAGTCTGCCTTTGTTGGCAACATGTTCCAGCAATAACATTGCATGATGTTTTAATATTTTTGTATCAAGTTTTTTTTCCGTATTAGTTATAATTGTATTGTTCCACAAAGGTATTTGGAGAGCTTCATTAATACAAGTCACATTTAGTTTTATAACACCCTTTGCTTTTTGAAAAGCTTTCACAAGGTCTCTATAAAAAACGGGTAATTTAGGTCCAATTAACTTGAGGTTGTTAAAAACAAACCACCCAGGTGTTTGGTCAGTGTTTGTTTGCTTGATCCAAAAGTCAAAGAGATACTTCCATTTTCCGTGTCTGGTACAGTATTTCTGAAGCCATTTTAACAACAAAGCATCTAATTTACAAGTTATGTTAATTAGACCGGTTCCACCTAATTCTGGTGGTCCTCTGATAGTATCTCTTTTAATTTTATCAGGTTTGGAGGACCAATAGAAATTGAAAATACTTCTATCTATTTCTTCTTTCAAGTACTGCGAACAAGGAATAACTGAACCATAATAAGCTAAACTACTACCAATAAGACTGTTAACAACCACCGCTTTCCCTTTCATAGTCAGTGACCTTTCTTTCCATCTATTAAGGACATTTTTTTTTTTATTGACTCTTTCCAGCCATATGTCTTCAGGTTTAATACCATTTCCGAAATAAATACCAAGGATCTTAATCTTTTGGTTGTTCCAATTGAAATTCCCCGGATTATCTTTCCTATTTTTCCACGCACCGAGCCACAAGCCTTGGGTTTTTTGCTCATTTATTTTAGAACCCGACCCTTCGCCGTAGGTATGAAAAATATTTTGTAATGAAATAAACTCACTGTTATCGGTAATAAAAATACTGGTATCAATTTGATATTTAACTTTTTGGCCTGGTAGACCAACTCCTTTAACTCCATTTTTACCTCGGATAAGATTGGCTAAACCTTCTACACATATGGCATATAAAAGAGGGGATAGTGGGCACCCCTGTCTTATGCCTCTTGTTGCTTGAAAAGGCTCGGTGAAAAAATTATTTACGTTAATAGTAACCGTTGGATTTTTGTAAAATATTTCAATCCACCGCCTCAAAACACAGGGTATTCCCATTTTTCCATCATGGCGAACATATATTTCCACTCGATACGATCAAAAGCTTTTTCTTGATCAACGCTTATAATAGCAGCTTCCTTGTTATAAAAATTCACATAATCGATAACATCTCTAAGAACCATTAAATTATCTTGAATATCTCTACCTTGAACCCCACAAGTTTGATCTTCAGCAATTAATTCAGGCAAGATGATTCTGAGGCGTTTAGTAATAAGTTTTGAAATAATCTTGTAGTCAACGTTGAGGAGACTGATCGGTCTCAATTTCTAAGTTCGCTTCTTTCCCTTTTGTTTTATAAATTAACCTAATTAATGCTCTGTCTCATAGAGTCTGGTAACTTTCCTTTTTCGTAACAGTAATTAACCAAATCAAGAAATTCACTCTTAATAAGATGCCAAATATTTAAGTAAAATTCGACCGTATAATATCTAATCCGGCGCTTTATTTTTGCCATATCTTTAAGCGCCAAGTAAAGTTCTTCTTCAGTGATTGTTTTCTCCATGTTTTGGACAGATTCTTCTTCAAATTCATATTTTGAGACCAAATTTAGAATTTTCTGCAGATAAAATTATTAATTTTTGGGTAAAAATAAGTCTTTATAAAAATTTAACAGCATCCACCATTTCTGAGGGTTTATTAATTATATGATCTTTGTGTTTTTCAATTTCCCCTATAAGGTTGTTGTTTTTTTTGTTTTCAGTAGAAAGAAAGTATTTGCTGGGTTTCTCCATATCACACTTATGTTTAACGTGGACCCTGAGTTTGGCTCTTTCCCAGTTAGCAGTCTCATAAAGTTTAATTTTTGTTCTATATCTCTAATTTTTAAATGAAATATCTTCGGAATTATTGCTAATAAGGTTTTGGTATTCTTTTTTTTTTAAGGTGTCTTCCTCTTTTCTTTCTTTATATCGTTTTTCTCCATCATACTTCTTCTTTAAGAATTTCTTTCAACCTGTTTTTACCCAAATCCCACCAAATAAGCGGGCATTCGTAAACAACTTTCTGGTTTTCCAAAATTCCAGAACAACTCTAACCTCAAATTACATTGGCTGTCTTTAAGTATTTCATTGTTACAATACCATCTTCCTTTACCGGTAGGAACAGTTTGATTTTCTAACCTGAGTATAAGAGTACTGTGATCTGAAAGCCCAGATGAATCAATGCTAATTTCTTTTAAATTAGTTCTTAGCGTTTTGGACGTGAGAATATAATCGATTCTACTAGGTTTCTTGATCCCTTTGTGATAACATGTAAAACCGGGCTCATTTCGTAATGCGGCCCACGTGTCACTGAGGTTATTTTCCTGAATAAAATTTAACAGGGAGGTTTTGCTTTGATCATAAATTCCATTAGCATTGATATCACAGTTCAGGTCACCAGAAACAATATAGTTACAGTCAGTAATAATGTTTTAAAAGACTTGCCAAATTCCACAAAGAAACGTTTGCGTAACGTAGCGTTATTTGGCGCATACATAGATATGATACTAATCACCTCTCCACCCATTCCTATGTCGCCTTTGACCCATCTGCCATTAGAATCATGTAATATTAATGAGATTTAGACCACCTTCTCAGAAGTGAGAATAGCAACCCCACAACTGTTGTTTTTTCCATGGCTGAAAGCGATCTGCCCACACCACTGCTTGCGCCACTCCGCTTCATCCTTAACCATACTATGAGTCTCTTGGAGAAAAACAATGGCCGCTTTTTTTCTTAAAAGGTATTCAAAAACAATGTCCCTCTTTGTGGGTTCCTGAGTCCATTAACATTTAGTGTAGCTATTGTGTATACCATTTGAAAAAGAATGACAAATCTAAACATCGGTTTATAATAAAAAGACACCTCACCATTAATAGTGTTGAAGTCCTGAATTCTACTTCTGTTTTGCTTTATCTTTCGTATCTTGACGTATTGGGCCAATCTGATATGGTCCTTTTCTGTATTGCGCGATTGCTCCACCACCGCGTTTCTTCCTGAACTCGTTGGACTTTGTCTGACATATGGCACCAGTTCTTCTTGACTTGGGGTTGTTCATATACATGATGTTCTCCTCGAATCTGGGTCTCTTGTTCCATATCTTCCGTTTTTTCGCTGTTTGTCATTGTCTCTGTTGTTTGCTCTGTCTTCTGACAAATTCTTTTAACAGCTTCAGCCCATCCAATCTTCTTCTTCTTGAGCATTTTTCTAGCCATCATGTCTGGTAGAGCTAGACCTTTGCTTTGGGTATTAAGTTCTTGTTCAGTTTCTTGCGTGTTGTCTCGTTGATCGTCGGCTGATTTTTTGGCTGGCCTTGTCGGTACTGGAATTCTCTGCTCGTTTTTGTTTGAGGACTGTTTTGTTGTTGGTTTCTCTCTGCCGCTTCTTCTTTTCAGGTCTTTTGGCCACTGCCTCATCCCATAAACCGTTTCTCCTTCTTTTTGCGGGAATCGCGTTTCGCGTTGCTCTTGTCTTTTGGGTGTTTTGGGTTTTATTTGGCTCTTTTGTTCTTCCTTCCGCGGTACCTTTGTCCTTCCTTTCTGCGTTTCGTTTTTGGCTTCTTTCGCTTGTGGGGTTGGCGTAGTTTCTTCCAAGTTCGATTTTTAATCTCTGTGATGATAATTTCTGTTTCTTCCCATTCTTCCTCGAGGGTTGTTGATTTGTTGTCAAAATCTTCTCCATCTTCTCCTTCCTCTTCTCCTTCCTCTTCTCCTTTCTTCCTTCCTCTTCCCCTCCTCTTCTCCTTCCTCTTCTCTTCCTCTTTCCTCTTCCTCTTCCTCCTCCTTCTCTTCCTCCCTATCCTCTTCCATTTCCCTCTTCAGCGCCGTTTTCTTCAAACTGTCTTTTCCTTTCGTCGTCACTGTCTCTTGTATGTTCTAACACTTTGTCTACCGGGGCATGTTCTTCAGATGCTCCAGTTTGTCATGGAGTCTGATCGGTGTTCTCTAGAGCCACAGATAAAGCAACGACCCCGCTGGTTACAGTCTCTGGCCATGTGCCCTGGTTGTTTGGCAGATTTTGTATGTTCTTTCTTGTCCCCGATGTCGTACCGGTAAGTTGAAACTTCCAACCTTGATAAAGCTCGGGATTGGTTTCTTGATGTGTTTGAGAAGCAAGCTCCGGACTCATTTTCTATGTTGTTGTCGAAATAGTGATACTGCCTTCGGATATTGACCACTGTGCCATACTGCATTAAGGCATTCATGACTATGTTGTCACTCATCTCGTATGGAGCCTTCACGTACACTACAACTGAGTTGACCAATTCAATTCTTCGCATTCTATTAACATTCCATTCAAATGAAGTCCTTTTGTTGCGATCAATTCACAGTAATGTTCGCCACTGAATGTAACATTGTACCAGTTGTTGTCCAGTTCAGCGATGCATTTGACTGCATTGTCCGTATTCAAATCCTTAGTGGCGGCGTCATACACTTGTTTGGCATAATGGTCTATTGTGCTTGATTGTGAATCTCACGGTGTTTGGTCTCTTCATGGTGTTGGAAAACATGGCGACACCTTAAGATGGCGTCGTCGGGCTGTTGCCAGCCCTGACGAAAATACTATTCCTCAAAGGTCTTCAGTCAGGACAATAATTTAACTACAAAACTCGGTTTAAAGATTCCTCTTTTGGTGGTAAAACCCCTTACTCACCGATATATAAAAAGCTGTTGTTAAGACGCTGAAAAGGTGATATTGCAGGAGCAAAGTTGACACACGTCTTGCGCCTTCGAACGCTATTATTATTATTATTATTATTATTATTATTATTATTATTATTATTATTATTATTATTATTATTATTATTATTATTATTATTATTATTATTATTATTATTATTATTATTATTATTATTATTATTATTATTATTATTATTATTATTATTATTATTATTATTATTATTATTATTATTATTATTATTATTATTATTATTATTAATATTATTATTATTATTATTATTATTATTATTATTATATTATATTATATTATATTATATTATATTATTATTATTATTATTATTATTATTATTATTATTATTATTATTATTATTATTATTATTATTATTATTATTATTATTATTATTATTATTATTATTATTATTATTATTATTATTATTATTATTATTATTATTATTATTATTATTATTATTATTATTAATATTATTATTATTATTATTATTATTATTATTATTATTATTATTATTATTATTATTATTATTATTATTATTATTATTATTATTATTATTATTATTATTATTATTATTATTATTATTATTATTATTATTATTATTATTATTATTATTATTATTATTATTATTATTATTATTATTATTATTATTATTATTATTATTATTATTATTATTATTATTATTATTATTATTATTATTATTATTATTATTATTATTATTATTATTATTATTATTATTATTATTATTATTATTATTATTATTATTATTATTATTATTATTATTATTATTATTATTATTATTATTATTATTATTATTATTATTATTATTATTATTATTATTATTATTATTATTATTATTATTATTATTATTATTATTATTATTATTATTATTATTATTAATTATGTAAAGATAATATTTAAAAACAAACGATGATTCATATTTGATTTACAATAAAATGATTCACTGCATGGTCACAATCAAAATGTATCCCAGGATTAGCCTACATACATGTACAAGCTAATTATCATCCACCAAAGATGTCAGATATGTATAGCTACTGTAGTTTATTTTACTAACCTACAAGTTATGCCTTGCGTAAACTTTATTTTCATCAGAAAGCTTGTAGATCGACATACATGTATGTCAGCAAATTACACAAAATTGTATTTAAGTTTTGCAAGCTTGTATATTATAAATATCTGCAAGCTCCATTAAGCTGAAAGGTGTCTGTAAGTTTAGTTTGCATATTCAGGCAAGCTTGCAAGATTGGCAAGCTTACAATCTTGTCTGCAAGCTTGTCCCTAATTTTCATTTTTGGAACCCCTGCAAGCTTACAGGCTTGTGCATCTTGTCTGCAAGCTTGCTGCAAGCTTGAACTAATTTGCATTTTTGGAACCCTGCAAGCTTGCCAGCAAGCTGCATGATATTTCTGAAAGGGTATACTGCAGTTATTTTTACATGTATACACGAAGTCTGCACTCATTTTGGTAGTTTTCCAATGCATGAAGTATAAAATAAAGCAGCTAGACCAATGCTTTAGTGCATGTACTAGTTTAAATAATTTGGACTACACCAAAACCATGTGCACCAATGCTACACCAATATCTGTACATGTACCAAAATACACCACTCGTGCACTGTTGGGACTGCATGCACAAAAAACACCAAAACCATATGCACCAATACTACACCAAATTTTTCAGCACCAAAATGCACCACTGGTGCTCTTTAGTACTAATTTAAATAATTGGGACTATGCACCAACATTGCACCAACCAGTACAAATTTTAGGTTGGGTGTTTTGAGGGTACACCAAAAGTGCACCAATAACACAGCTCTGGTGTAGTTTTGGGGTACACCAATTTTTTTCAAATGCCTACACTAAAACTGCACCAACTTGGCACCAAAACGGCACTAAAATTGGCTAATGAGGGCGCTTTGCGTGACCTTTCTACGTTGACCCGATTGACCCAACAACGCACAGAAAACTTGCTACACATGCACATGCATTAAATGCGCCCGGCCCGCCCCCACCGCGCGGTGAAACAATGCAAAGCGCATGCGTGGTGTCCCTGTGTAGCACGACCTTGCGCTCGGCGGGCCGGATGTACGCTTTCCTGAGCCACTTCTACCGACTCGCACTGTCCGCACTGGACTTATCGTCTCGGGAAAAGTTACCTGGTCAGTTTTCCTGGGCAGCAGTTGGCCAGTAAAAGTAACCGCTGGACTCAGGAAAAGTAACTGAGAGGAAAATGTCCCAGGCTGTCTGCACTGGACTTAAAATGGGAAAAGTACCCATCGTCTCGGTAAGTTTTACCAAAAAAGTCCAGTGCGAACACGGCTTAAGCCAGAGAGAGGGTCATCAAGTTACCCAACTAATGTCTCATAAGACAGAAACTCACTATGTAGCTGCACAGGAAAACATAGAAAAAATAAGGGCATGCAACATGCTTTCATCAGTTTTGTGTAAGGTACGTTGGACATAAACTATCAACAATAAAGATTTACATATTTAAGAACAAAAAGCATTATGGACAATGTGAAAATTGTAAAAAATTTTTGATTTTGTTGTCTTTTAAATGAACTTTGTATTTTAAACAAAGAATGATGGCTTTCATTTGTTTGAAAGATTGCTTTTGAACACGGTTTCAAGAAATAATTTTCATTTATTTGTTTATTAACAATTAATTAACTCTAATCAGAGTAGTTGAAATAACACTGAATATTTGATGTCAATAAACACCAGATAAAAACTGAATAATTTGCCAGTGAAGACAAAATTATGTTAATTAATATAAATTAGCACTAATTATGTCAATTGTAATGACAAATATTAGAATAGTGTCTATACACAATTTGAAAGCAGTCTTTCTGTTTGTTCAGTAGAATCAAAATCAAAATTTTAGATTCTTAGCTAATTTTGTGATGCTATCGTCTCAATTAAAGCTCCCTACACTGTATTGGCAACTCAAACAACAATTATTAATGTTCCTCCAGACAGAAATTCAACGTTACAATAAATCCAAAAAATATTAAAGATGTTAATTTTGGTTTTCATTGGAACATTGATAATTTTGTTGTTTTGGTCCAAAGAATTGAATCAGTAAAACGTATGAAGTACTCCAGTAAGTTTAAAAGCGTGACTGCAGTCTAGCTTGGGTATAACCCTAACCACTACAAAATACTACTTGAGTAAACTGCAGTATGGAGTACTTTTACTACACTGGTCTATGAGAATTATGAGTAGTATTTTGTAGTACAGTGTACTGGACCCCAAATGAATGCCTAGGACGTTATTTAGTAAGTTAAAAAGCAGTCTAGTTTGGTATTAAGGAAAATTACTGCATGCTGAATGATGAGTGCAGTGCATGCAGCCTTTCAAGTTTAGCATGAATGCTACCATACATTGTTTACAAGGAACTCCAGAAAGGTCTTCAAATATTTTTTTTTATGCGTTCTTGCAGATGTAGATTGATGCAAGTATAGCTGTGTAAAAAGTATGTCAACCTTAATGTGATTTAAGACCCAGAGACTGTGTTTTTCTTGCCATGTAAGCTCATTTAATAAGGAATTACAGTTTGTTGCTTGGTCATTACCGCCACATCAATTTCATTTTCAAATGAAATCCTCATTGAAGGCATTCTTTACTTCTAATAATTTGTCTTCTATCTTTGATTTCTTAATGTTAGGTTACAGCACATCAGGAATATTAATAACCGATGAGGACCCTCTTGCAAGTACATCATTTGTATGCAAAGGTAAAGAATTTGTTTTGGCTCATCCATAATTAATCATGCCTTAAATGCCCTTGTCATACATTAAAGGCACACTATATCACGATCAGAACAGACTTTCTGGCTCATTTATGCAGCAGCAACAGTAATTAGGGTTGTGCGTTTTCAAATAATTTGGTAACCGGATATTCGGATTTTGATTTCAGTCGAATATTCGATATTCGAAAGCCGTTGATTGTAAATTGTGCCACATGATAAAATGAGCATGTCTGATATAGTGAGGTCAAAAAATGTACTAAACATAATGTCACCCGGATTAGGATGGACTTGCTATAGGTGTCGACCAAATGTACACAAAAGGATTATTGGGAGGGGGGTGTTAATGATGGAAGCGCCAATAAAAAAAAATCAACAAAAAGTTTAAAAAATTCTTTCAAGTTTTTGAACTGGAAAACCAACTGATATTTGAACCATTGATTGAATATTTGATTATTCAACACAGCCCTAACAGTAATAAGACCTTATCAAGTGGGTATTATTTTCAGTCATTGAGTTAATCTAAAACTAGCACTCCGATTCCATGCCCTGTTGATCGTGATGACATTGTCCCTGGCTCATAATTTATGAAAATTCACAGAATTATTTGTTGCAAATTGCATGTAGGCATTTTGGACAAGGTCGAGTAGCATGTCAATTAATAGTGCAAATTACAATTTCATTAATTGTGTACATTTGTGTTATTTTATTATTTGTTTTGGTAGGAAGAAGATTCTCAAGTCCAAATAACTGAATCAGCAAAACGTACGAAGCACTCGGTAAGTTTATCACATGATGCTAATAGTGAAAAAAAAACTGTGGTCAGTTTTGGTATTAAGGGAAATTACTGCATGCTCATCTTACACATAATATACTAATATAGCTGTATGAGTGAGCTGCAGTGAAGCCTTTCAAATTCAGCAATTGTACAGGGGTTCTACATTGGTTAGGAACTCAAAATAATTATGTTAATGTAATGAGAAATTTGTAAAGGGCAAATAATTGCTTATTATGAAAAAATAGTAACAGATAACACTATGAATAACTTTTACCCCAAAATGCCCTGAAAATCTGTTTTACCGTGAAATAAATAGTTCACAGCAATTTTATGACGACACAACACCGTGAAAACGCCATGAAAATGCTACAAATACTGCTTGAATTTCCTTCACAGTGAAACGACGACACAAACATCTTAGTAGCAGTTTTGGGGCAGCTTAGATCCCCTGTGAATTTGCCAAAAACACGAAAATTAGAATA
>CM055833.1:18444165-18621822 GCA_029582265.1 Zoroaster sp. YZ-2022 | reverse complement strand
TACACTACTGGCCAAAAGTATTGCAACATGAAGTTGTACGACAAAGTATTGAAGGACTTTGTTTCCGAGCAAGAACAGTAAAAAAGAACATTGACTTCAAAACACAGGCACTTTCAAGAAGTCTTAAGTAGTATAAATAAAATAAAATAAATTATTGTAACACAGTTCTCCAAACTGAACTTTGGTGTGAATTTCAATGTTGCAATACTTAATACAGTGAGTGTATTAAACAGTTGTTTTATTTTGTTTTAATTTTAATTTCTCACGACTCGAACTATTTACCCTTTTTTCCCACTATTTGTTTCAAATAATAACATGATATTCCAAATATTTCTTATTTTTGCAACATTACTCTAAACTACCAGTGAGTGATAATAAACTGTGATACGGAACCGAAATAAATATTCACTCGCCATTCTGCAATTAAATACGTACATTCCGTGTGTTTCGCAACATCACCGGTTATTTGGTTGTACTTTGTTCTTGTTAAGCGAAGTAACTCACTTTCATATGAGATATTTCTCCAAATAATTCACAAATAAATCTCGAACTAACATCATTAAACGGACCATATGTATCACTGTTTGACCAGCAAATGAATTTTGCGTTGAATTTGAATGTTGTTTAACGAAAATGAACAAAGTTTTGAAATTGGCCGAGAAAACCTTTAATAAAATAAAAATGATAAAAACCCAAATTTCAAATCGCATAAACCACATTTGGGAATAATTTCAAATAGTTTTTAGAAAATCACCGATTATTGTTATACCATGCTAAACTATACAATTAGAATATTATAGGAAGCTAAGGATGGTACCAAGAAGAGCACAGTTTATAACTTGTTTGTATTTTGTTTCAAAAACAATATATTAATCAAGCAGAAGTTAGGATGGACCATGTTGTGGGGGATGAACAACATGTTTTTTTGCAGATTCCATACGAGATTAGCATGCTGAAAAGAATCTGCGTGAAGACATTTTGAAATATAGATGATTTATCGATATTTATCAATATAAATATGGAAGTTTTGTGAATCAAAGCTACAGAAACTCACAAACTTTAAAATTTAGGATAACTAAATGTTAATCTTAATTTTTCTATTAACGATGGGGAAGGTTTGGTGTGAGAATCATCGATGATTTTTAATTTATCAATATTTATCAATATAAACATTCTGTACAGTGAATCAAAGCCACATACACTCACAAACTTTAATATTTAGGATAACCAGCTGTTTATATTACTAGAACGAATCATCATAAAGGCAAGGTTAGGGTGGGAAACGTTTAGTGTAAACTTTAATGTGTGTTGAATAAACGCTTCAGACAACAACACATTTAAATATTTAGGATGATCACTTGTCCATAATTTACGTATACAACAATCATATTATAGGCGAAGGTAGGGTAGGAAGGACTGGTGAGGATGTGGGAAGGGTGTGTGGAGGGGTGGGGATGCGGAATATATTCATATATATGTAATCAATCACTTCACTCTAAAAATTAAAGTGTTTTGAATCAACATTTTATCACTGGTAGGGGGTGCATGTATTAACAGATGGTAAATCATCGCTTATCAAAATCAGAACAGGGCGTATGTTGTCGATGGTACGTGCCAGCTGTTCGCCGGCTGTTTTATTTAGCTGGTGTGCGATGCACAGTGCGGACTTGATGCAACAGAGTGACAAAGATTGTTTGGTATTACGCCGACTAAAATACTAAAGTATTTCGTGTGTCCTCAACATGTGAATTTGCCCATTTCTATATTCAACATAATTATATTACAATTTGTTGACACTTTGAAAACGAAATCGATAAAGCATTTATGAATGGGACTAAACAGTTTGACGTTTGGTCTTTATCGCAGGTTAACGACCTGTATCAACCGTGACCACGCCCAAAATCACCCATGACCACGCCTAAAATCACCCATTATCCTTCGGTAAAGACCGCCCGACAAACCTTTATTCCCTTATTATTTCCGTTTGTTTGTTAGCTTTTCATTTTAAAATCGAATTTAGGGTCACGGGGAATGTGTGGGTCACTGCGCCAGGCAACCCAGTATGTATAAGAACAGGGTCAGTAAGTTCAAGACTGAGATCAGTAAATTCAGACTAGGTTTACTGTTCTGTTATCAAGGTCAGGATTAGCATCTCTATATGATATACAAGTAATTTATATATAAAACACAAGTACTTCTTTTTTTGTTATGCTTTTTGTGTTTCTAAGTGTGTAAAATAACAATAGATGATTTAAATAACAAAGATATTTGCACTGAAATGTCAATATTTTAATTGAGATTCAGTCGTTGTGAACAGGTGTTAGATTTAAACTTCCTTAGAAAAGAAAACTGTAATATTGTTGTCATAAATGGAAAATTTTTCTTCGTTTATCGTACTTGTATTTTCACCACGGATGTGTGGGGGGCACTGAATCTGAAAACTAAAACACTTATTGGTTCTTGAACCTTGGTCCAATAGTGTGTTTTTAAAACCTTTTCATTCATTTTCATACCCAACTCGGCAAAATAAGTACGTACATCAGAAACGTGTCGCTAAGTTCATTCAATTTCATTGGAACCAGTCGCAAGTGGTTGATTAAGAATTCAATTTTATCAATTGACATTCATTTGTCACATTTTTACTTAAGTTCTTAAGCCATGGGTATGAGATATTTCTCTCATTTGCCTAGAATATTGCAGTCCAAAGAAAGATTAAAAAAAAAGAAATAATAATAATAAATAAATAAATGAATAAATAAATAAAAATAAACAAATAAATTAATTAAGAACAAATAATAAATAAATAAATAGAGAATTAGCTGTTGCAAATCGCTTACTAACCTAAAGGAAATGCAACAATAATTGTTATTTGCCTTACGTCTTCAACCTAGCAGGTTCTTTCTCAAAGGCAAACTGAATAAATAAATAATTAACTAATAAATAAATAAATATAAAAATAAAAAACTAAAAAAAAATAAAAAAATGACGTGGTAATATTGCAAAGAGGAACAAATCTGTTATATAAGATGACCCCGGTTCTTGTTTGATATTTTCAAATGTTTGACATTGGAATAAAAATCGGGAATCTTGATAGCGATACAAAAGAAGTAAAAAAAAAGATAGGCCTTAGTGACTTTGCCAAACTTTCCAAGGGCGCATTTGAATAGTCTTAATATGAACTTGATTGCCCATTAACGAAAGCGAACATAAAAACTTCTTCAAAATCCTTTGCGCATCAATGATTGTTAATTTGACTGCATCAATCGCGAAAAGATGCTAAATATCTAATTTCAGGATGAGTTAATTGAAGTCATGTATGCCTAAATAGAACTAACTAAACGCAGTTGTGAATGACATGAACGAATTACTGACTGCTCGGAAATAAATTTGAACGCATTAATATAAAAACAAATAATTTAATCGGATCAGTGAAAACGATGTGAATTTGAATGTTGTTTAACGAAAATGAACAAAGTTTTGAAATTGGCCGAGAAAACCTCTTAATTTAAAATAAAAATGATAGAAACCCACATTTCAAATCGCATAAACCACATTTGGAAATAATTTCAAATAGTTTCAGAAAATCACCGATTATTGTTATACCATGCTAAACTATACAATTAGAATATTATAGGAAGCTAAGGATGGTACCAAGAAGAGCACAGTTTATAACTTGTTTGTATTTTGTTTCAAAAATAATATATTAATCAAGCAGAAGTTAGGATGGACCATGTTGTGGGGGATGAACAACATGTTTTTTGCAGATTCCATACGAGGATAACATGCTGAATATCTGCGTGATGACACCTTGTCATCATTTAGCATTTTGAAATATAGATCATTTATCGATATTTATCAATATATGAGGTTTTGTGAATCAAAGCTACAGAAACTCACAAACTTTAATATTTAGGATAACTAAATGTTCATTTTTCTATTCTTAACGACGGGGAAGGTTTTCGTGTGTGAGAATCATCGATGATTTTGAATTTATCAATATTTATCAATATAAACATTTTGTACAGTGAGTCAAAGCCATATCCACTCACAAATGTAATATTTAGGGTAACCAGCTGTTTATATTTCTAGAACGAATCAGCTGTTCATATTTCTAGAACGAATCATCATAAAGGCAAGGTTAGGGTGGGGAACGTTTAGTGTAAACTTTAATGTATGTTGAATAAAAGCTACAGAAACCAACAAATTTAAATATTTAGGATGATCACTTGTCTATAATTTACGTATGAAACAATCATCTTATAGGCGAAGGTAGGGTAGGAAGGACTGGGGAGGATGTGGGAAGGGTGTGAGGAGGGGTGGGATGCGGAATATATTCATATATGTAATCATATAAGTGTTTTGAATCAACATTTTATACACTTCTGTCAGTGACAACTCTTTATAAAGTTGAATTCAACTTTTAAACGTATTGAATTAACATTATTAAAGTTAGACTCAACTTGACTCCGTGTTACCGTAATTAAACACTTTCTTTGAGTTAAATTTAACTGCATAAAGTGTTGTCACTGACCAAACTCTTATATGGTTGATTCAACATTTTAGTTTAATAGTGTGCTAACAAAAACTTGAAAACAACCTTACTCAATTAATAAGGTCTGTAAAGAAATAGGCAGAAGAGAATTGAGCGGGTATGGGAGGGTGTGGAGGAGTAGAGAGGGGTGAGAAAAGGGGCGGGGAGAGGGTCTGATGGGTTGGCGTGACTTTGAAATATATTAAAACTTCACAATAAAGAAAAATTACCCACAAACTGGGAATGACAGTGGTTTGCATATATATGTGTCATCCTATTGTGTATATAAAAGGGATTTGAGCAGAGAAAGAACTTGTTTCTATGATCATTTTAATTCTCCATTTTTAGGCATATTCAGATTAATATTTGTTAATACAAAGTTATTTCAATGAATAGCGAATATCTGAATGTATTAGAATGAGTAGAGAATATCTGAATGTATTTTAACTATTTTCTGTTTATATTTACTGTTTATTTTTAAATGTATATCTTGATTAAAAGAGTTTTTCCAACATTACTAGTGTTGTATACCTTCCTTTAAGCAGTCACAAACTATTTTATTTATGATCTTGGCAATTTAGTCTGTTTTTTGACATTATGTGTCTGTTCGTTTGAGTTGTGAGTTGTAAATTTACCCTCAAAAATGTTTTCCCCAATCTGAAAATCCTGGCTACGTCACTGTGAATAAATTAATTGATGACGTAGCGTGATAAATTCATTACCGGTGTTCTAATGTTACCCAAGGGTTGTTAAACATGCTTCGGTCAATCCTTTTGAAAATTATCTCATTTGTACACTGTAAAAAATTGCTGTACTTTTGGCAGTATTTTACTGTATATAATTACAGTAGTGTATTGTATATTTATTTTACAGTACCTTACTGTAAACAATTCTTGCATTAACCGAAAAAATGCAAACATTATACATTAATAATAATAATAATAATGTATAGATTTATATAGCGCACGTATCCACCAAGTAAGTGGCGCTCAAGGCGCATTATATTATTATCCCTGCTCATAAGGCTCATAAGGCTCATAAATCATTCCTGAAACCATCTCAGCTCCCTGGGGAGTATACAGCTCAATTGCTGCCATTTCTAGCGCATAGAGAGCAAACCATCTCTGCCTTCACAGGTACCCATTTAACCCCTGGGTGGAGAGAAGCAACGGTTAGGTATGTCTTGCTCAAGGACACAGGTGTCACGGCCGGGGCTCGAACCCACACTCTGCTGCTGGCAACACCAGAACTTGAGTTCAGTGCGCTAGACCACTCGGCCACGACAATCCACTTTTCGTGCATTATACAACACACGGGACCTACGGCTTTACGTCCCATCCGAAGGACGAAGCAATTATGGTTAAGTACCTTGCTCAAGGATACAAGTGTCACGACCGGGGCTCGAACCCACACCCTGCTGCTGGCAACACCAGAACTTGAGTTCGGTGCGCTAGACCGCTCGGCCACGACGGTATTATACTGTAAAATGTATTACAGTATCGCACTGTAATTACGTCATACATTGTCGACCAATGGCAATGCTGCAGGCACTAACACGCCCGCAATTTTCGCGCTCAAAAAAGTTTACCCGACGCCATTTTGTTTCTTCAGTTTGATGTACTTGTTGTCGGCAGCAGTGACAAATCCCTGCATTTGTACATTTTGGTACTATTACGGTATTACTCTTATTTTTTCTGTACAATCTGATAATTTACTGTTCGTTATAACTTACTGACTGACACTCGTAATTTTAGATTTGTTTTGAGATGTGTGTGCGTGTGTGTGTAAACTGTAAAAAAATGCCTGTAAAAATTTCAGTAAGTTACTGGCAGCTATGTAATAGCTGAGTTGCCATGTAATAGCTGTAATGTAGTAGCCATGTAATAGCATGAATAACCATGTAATAGCTGAGTTGCCAGTAACTTACTGTAAATGTTTACATTAATAACTGTAAATAAATTACTGTAAACATTACAGTAAGTTACTGGCAGCTGGTTGCAGTAACTTACTGTAAATCTTACAGTATCAAACAATATACTGCATCGCAGTAAAACAGTATATTACTGTATTTGTTAACAGGAAGAGCACAGATACTGTAAAATGCATGCAGTAAAGCACTGTAAAAATTTGAGCAGTAGTGCCATTGTTACTGTAAATTAAATACAGTAATAATAAATAATTTACAGTAAGTTACAGAACTAAATAAATACAGGAAAAATATTGTACAAATACTTTTTAAAAATACACACACAAAAAACTGTTTATTGCATAAAACTGAGAACAATTTCAAAATTATGAAAGTTGACAAACTAATAAAACATTTATAAAAACTGGTTAACATAATTGGGTCTGTCCACACTAATGGGGCCAAAATGTGTGTAAAACACACAGGATGTGAAAAAAAAAAATTGCACAATCCAATTTACAGACCAAAGTAAAAAAGAAAATTATGTCTCAACATGGACAGACATTTTGTCACAAAATGTCTGCCCATGTAGCAACAAACATTCAATCTGTCTTAAAACCCTAAAGATTGCCTTAGTTTTTGTGGGTGTAAATGAAATAATATTTCACTAAATTAATTAATAGTATAACTTTCAGTCAATTCAAAAACAAAATGTCTGTTCTCATTACAAACATATTGTTAAGTAAGACTAATTGCGGTGAAACCATGTGAAATGCTCAATGAGTAATTAGATCTGAAAAGAACTGAAGGCGGCTAACTCGATTGCTTCGATCAGTATGCTCTGTTCGTCCTGAGGACGATCAGAGCATACTGATCGAAATGTTGAGTTGTAACTCCAGTTCTTTTCAGATCTAATTACTACTCAATTGAGCATTTCACATGGTGTCACCGCAATTAGTCTTACTTATCATCCTCACCATGCAAAGCTACAAGTTTTAAACATGTTGTTATTAATAATTTTCAGAGATAATTAGAAAAAAATGATATTGTTTGGTAAGCATCATTCATTCATTCATTCATTCGGCTTCGAAGCAGGCGACCATAAGCATGAGTATAAGCTAAAAAGAAACAAAACCAAAATATTCATTTATTGTATTCTCCCTGTCAAAGTATAAAAAGTTATAACAATTCATAAGCACCATTAGTGTGGACAGACCCAAATATGTTAACCAGTTTTTATAAACGTTTTATTAGTTTGTCAACTTTCATAATTTTGAAATTGTTCTTAGTTTTATGCAATAAACAGTTTTATGTGTGTGTATTTAAAATAAATATAGTACAATATTAATAATATATTTGGTTCATTAAATTACTGTAAATTATTTATTATTACTGTATTTAATTTACTGTAACAATGGCACTACTGCTCAATTATTTACAGTACTTTACTGCATGCATTTTACAGTATCTGTGCTCTTCCTGTTAACCCTTTCATTACCAGCCAGTTATGGCAGAGATTACCCTTCTTTACCACAGTAATTAGGAGCCCAATGTCACTTCAGCACCAGTGGATTTTTCACAATTTCATTGAAGTGCGCCCTCACACGGCAGGAATAGACATTGTTTTAACTTTCTCATTTGTATGTAAAAATGAGTATACAAAAGAGAGGAAAACATTGTGCAAAAGCTAAATATTTGGATCAGTATTTACACTAAAGTAAAGTAATACAAATGGGTGATATTTCATGCAAATACGGTACAGGTATAAGATTTTTTTCCATGTGAAAAAACAACTTGGATGAGATTTTGGGGGATTTGTTTTGGTTATCTACTTGGAAATGAACCATTTACTTGTATTCAGTGTAAACACATCACAATCCATGCTAACACCCCCTCAATTCAATGTTGGTTTGGACTAATCTGCAGATTTTGTAAGTGTAAAAGCAAAACAATTAAATATTTGGATCAGTATTTACACTAAAGTAAAGTAATACAAATGGGTGATTTCATGCAAATACGGTACAGGTATAAGATTTTTTTTCCATGTGAAAAACAACTTGGATGAGATTTTGGGGGATTTTTTTTGGTTATCTACTTGGAAATGAACCATTTACTTGTATTCAGTGTAAATACATCACAATCCATGCTAATAATTTCCACCTCTCTCACCCCTAATTCAATGTTGGTTTGGACTGTAATCTGCGGCTTGTCTGACCATTCCCAACATTGAACGGGGGGGGGGGGGGTTTGAAGGCAAATAATATAGATTTACAATCAAGTGATGTGGTATTTATAAAAGCAAGGAACTATGCACATAGGGTGTGCACATTGTTTACAGATCATCTTTGTTTGTTTTCGCCTGCCTAATTTTCGGTTACTGCAAACAATGCAGTCGCGTTTCTTTCCATTGGGGGTTTTGCCAGGATAGTGCTGTTGCCCTGTCAACTCAATAGGAATATGGTATCTCAATTGACTTGTTGCGTTACGTTCCCAACCCAACAGCAAGCCCTGTACAATCCCTATACGAAAATCAAGATTACTGACATTTTTGTTCCCTGCTATGCTGGTGAATATTACTCTGCTATTGACAATACAGATATTCAGCATATGGAAAACCTCTTTTCCACCATTTCAAGCTTCTGTGTGTATGATTGTAGTACTGAAAACATTGGTTGGCAAGATCAGTTCCACCCATGTTTTTGTTGTAATCTTCAATACAATTGGGCTTCATAACATCACAAAATCCACTTGTGCTTTTATTACACCGAATTTGCTTTTTGGACAAATCAGTGTTGCCTACATTAGTTAAAAGTGTTACAGATTTTGTCTTGCCAAACGATACACAATTGCCCACCTTTCACCAAAAAATGGGTCATCTCCTTTCTTCATTTTATGGTTTTGGGTTTGCGGCCTGGGGTATTCCCTGTGTAGTGTAACGAACAGTTCCACAACATCAGAATCCTAGTTTAGCAAGTTTAGCTACAAGAGCTGGGCTAGTATAGTAATTATCACAATATATTACGTGTCCCTTTTTCTCAAGTCCATGGACCAGATCAATGACGACTTTTCCTGCAACTGTTGGGTTTGGTGGATGGCAGTCTGATGAATTGAAATCTACGTCTGCATCACAAACAGTTTGGGTGTCGTCGGCTCCTGTGTACAGTTTCCAAGCACACGTGTATCCTGTTTTGACTCGTTCAGGAGAAGGCTTTAATACCCCGTTTGATAGGTTTGTTAGGCATGTACTGAACAAAAACTCAAGCTGTCCCTTGAATTTCAACATACTCTCGTCTGGAGACAGATTCTGCGCAGGGTTATACAGGTTGAGAAACTTCTGGACGAGGACTTCTATCAAGGGCCGAACTTTGGAAAGTTTGTCCTGTTTAGCCAAGGCTCTACGAGGAATTTGGTTATTTGAGATGTGGAGGAACCGAAGAATTGAACTGAACCGATTACGGGACATGATCGACGGATAGAATGGGATGTGAAGAATTTCAGATGTCGACCAGTACATCTTGTATTGAGAGGATTTGTTTATGCCCATAGCAATGAGAAGTGCCACAAATGCCATCATTTCTGGAATGTTGGTTGGGTGCCAGGATAATTGTTCATCAGGAATTGATTCTATTGTTTGCTGCGCATAGCGATTAGTCTCGTCGACGAGCATATTCCACACAAGTTGACAAAAATACAGCTTGAAGATCTCTACTGCCGACAGTGTGGCAAAGTCGCCGGTGGGGCCAGAATTTCAGTGAACTGCACAGTCCCACACTCGTAATGGTCTCGTCGTTCCCAACCAGATCGGAAATCTAACTTTCCTGTCGTCCTCCTTGATCTCGGTCGGCTATCACCTTGGTAGGTCGGCTGCAACAGAAAACAAAGGAGGATTAATCTCGATCATACATTTGTAAATACAATATCTCAATGCTACTTTGCTGCATGTGCACACAGGCCACAGGGGGTCATGCGCAAAATGAATATTGTGCTGAAAAAAAAAATATGGCAGATTCCATCCACTCTCCAAAACTCGTTATCGAGAAATGTTCGTTTTAATGTGGGATTGTGAATGTGAATTCCCCCAACTTCTTGCATAATACGACTTATGAGGGCCTTTCGAATACAAGGCTATTCTTTTGGAAGCTTCAGACTAAGAGTGCATTTTCAGCCTGTTAACGCTAAACAGCACGACCGGCTATGGGTAAATGTTAAAATTTCTATGCTATATCTATACATCAACTTGCTGTTTCAATGAATACAAATATTACCCCAACAAACTACTAATAATTGTACATTTTCACTTGACGTTTTTGACCCAGTCCAGGGGGTGGGGATTTGGTCAATCCTATTAAAATAAAAGGGATCCATTTTCTAAATTTACATTACTCAACTCCAACAGTTCTAACGCTATTTACGCTATAGCCTAGGAAAATAAGTGAATTACGTTAATTTGCATTGCCATTGGGCCAGGAAGAGTAACGTTAACTGTTATTAATATTAGTTATTCATTTTTACTGTGATTTTGGCCTACCTCTTCAAGTTCAACGTCGTCGTCGTCGTCATCCATTACTTCGTCATCTGATTCTGAGCCACTGTCTGCCAAAATCTCAGCCAAAATGCCATCATTTATGTCCGTTTCCATCATGATTGCAACTAAATTCAACTGGACGCTAGCACCATACAAAAACCGCAAAGTGACGCACTTTTCTTTTCATAAACTTTTATACACTGCATTCCTGTCAATAGAGGGCGCCAACCCCAAAAACCACTCAAGCATTTTCAGGTGGTGATTTAAGTCGCCGTGGTCGTCAAGGGCATGCCGATTCCCGGCACCTTTTAGAGCCCACGGGAAGGAAGCGTATCACAACAAAGGCTCTTTTTAGAGCCCGTGGGATCGAAAGGGTTAAAAAATACAGTGTATGAGGAATGTAAAAAAGTGTTTGGATTCAAAACAACATTGCCAGTAAAATAGCAAACCATGTGGAATAGGTTTTCGGTTGTTTAATCTCTTGTTTTAGAATCTATATTATTTCACAGTTGGAGTTGGATTTAACTTAAGCGAATGGGTAAACGTAGAATGGAGATTCTAAAATCTAAATTCAGATAATCATTGCATTTTCCTGTAGAGATTGTGTCTGAATTACAAGTCTACCTAGGTCTATTAAAGGAATATCGTCACGATCAGAGCAGACTTTCAACGGGGCATGGAATCGGTGTCCTAGTTCAAGATGAACACAGTGATTGAACATTTCTGGCTCATTTATGCAACAGCAATGGCAATATGACCTTACCATGTGGGGTATCATTTTCAATGACAAAGTTAATCTAAAACTAGTACTCCGATTCCATGCCCTGTTGATCGTGACGATATTGTCCCTTTAATAATACAGTCAATAAAATGTTATATTCACTGGAGAAATAAAGAGACGGAAAGTTTCTTACTTTAAGATATATATTTTGAGTGAATCCTCCTTATCTCATCATGTGTCTATTATTAATGTTGTAGTATAGCAGATTTCATTACTTTCACTGAACTCTTTGTTGAATTTGATATCAAACAATATCGACGAATAATTTCTAGTTATACATTATTTATATAGTTTAGACATTCTCAAGGCGTACAGTTGAAATGAAGAAGTTAGTGAACTCATTTATTATGCTATATGTTTGCTTATTTTGGTTCTCTCTGCGTATCCAGTGTGGCAAAAGGTCTACATTATGAAAAGAGGGTGCGCTGGTAAAATGAGGGTACATTGTGAAAAGGTGTCACACTGCAAAAAGGAGTACAATTGTGAAACGGAGGCATGCTGTTAAAAATCGGATACGTTACAAAAAAAGAGTCAGTGTCAAGAAAGGTTTATACTGTGAAAAGGGGATCACAGCAAATAAGGGTTACATTGCAAATGTGGGTACACGGTAAATAGGGGTACATGTTAAATAGGGGGTAACCTGCTAAAAAGGTACATTGTAAATAGGGGTAACCTGCTAAAAATAGGTACATTATTAAGAGGGGTAACCTGCTAAATAAAGGTATATTGTTAAGAGGGGTAACCTGCTAAAAAAGTACATTTTTAAGAGAGGTAACCTGCTAAAAAAAAAGGTACATTGTTAAGAGGGACAATCTGCCAAAAAGAGAACATTGTGAAAAGGGGGCACACTTCTTAAAAAGGGTACATTGCAAGAAAAGGGGAACATTGCCCAAAACTGGATAATGTGAAAATGGAGCACACTGCTAAAACAATAACATATTTCGGTCGTTCGATCAGTGAAAATTATTGTTTGCTGCTGCCAAACGTCAGTTTTTTTTTTAATTTTATTGTTTTGTATACGAATGAATCTCGGACTTTTCACTGATTAAACGACCGAAAAGGGGAAAATGTGATATAATCTTACAAAATGAGTCTGAAGTAGGCAAACTGCCTTTTCATAAAACGAATCAATGTATCTCTTCCAATAACAATCTATTTACAATATATTGTGCTTGCTTTACTGAGATGAAAAAAGACTCTTTTTGTAGGATCCGATCACAAATGTTACTTACCCCACAGCACAACGACCAAGATTCTCATCCATTGCAAGGTGGTCATCTCGTCGAGGATGCGGTGTCCCCTCAACCGATGAAACTAGATGCAATCTCCTCAGGAAATGTAGGGAACAACTCTATCCACGATGAAAGAAAGCTTGAACTCCAGGTTTGCGTCTCCTTTCCGTGCCGCGCTGGTCCAATCTAACTGAAACCGCTCATCTCTCGCTCATTAAATGAATCGCGCCCACAAGCTTGATGATACCAGGTATTTTCAAGATGAGGCAGCCAATCAGAGGCCGGCATGTGGATATGATGTACATATATAGCTTTATAATTGGTCCTTCCTATGGGCATATAATACGCATGTGCGATCCGCCTACCTATGGTTGAAACATTATAATATACATGGCAATAGTTTACCCAGAGGACCACCGTCGTTAAAATCAACATAGCAGCATTAATAACCAGTAGAAAAAACAGCAAAGCCCATACTTGTTCTAAGGTATAATAATTATATTAAAGCTAGTATACACTTGTTGTAAAATGTATGTAAATGCATCTATACTAATTTACTAAGATATAATTATGTATAAAAACCGATCTGTTAATGTTTCAGCTTATTTCATTGTGTCGTCGAGAAAATAGTGAGAATGCATTCAGGTTGTTCGTATTCGTTCATTGAATTTCTGTCTTTTGTATGACAAATTAATTTTGGCAATATATTCCCTAATAATTTTACTAAATTTTACTAAAATTTTACCAAATTTTGCTAACACGATAGCACCTGAGATAGATATTTTCTGGGAATTTATACACCGTGTTTTAAAGTAAAACTGTTATAATTGATTTGTTATGAGATTGCCAATTGTTCTTTTAATGAGTGTATAGTTGCTATTTAGACTGGGTTTAGAAGAGATCCAGTGAGTTAGTCTGAGCTAAGTCATCACTGTGTTGAATGCAATACTTCTATATGGTCACTGGTAAATTCAGTGTGAGCAAAAGGACTTGAAAATCCTGGTTCTCCTCTCCAATTGCCCACATATTAAACCAACCGTATAAGTTACGCGACTGCAAAGGGGTCATGCATGCCAATTTATCTAACACTTGTGTGTGTTCTCCACTTTGTTTGCGCTTTGCCATTCCAAGTCCGCTACTGTACAGGGTCAACAGCTAAAATGTATCAGTCAAAATTCAAATAATTTGCCTCTTCCTAATTTTGACACGTTTCATAATAATTATGATTATCTAAATGGTTTTACAAATCACAAAAACACCCGAAAAGAAATTCTCGATTTCCCAAGGAAAGAAATTTCCTTCAAAGAAAGGTAGGCCCATGGCTACGTCAGCCAATTAGAAAGTGACACGCTGATGATACAATGCGCATGACTGTTTCGGTGTGTTATATTTGCTCTCCGCCTCATTGCTGATTGGAAGCCTGAGCGTTGTTGTTGTGATAATCATAAACAACACAAAAAACAACAACAAACAAAATCATAATTACGCCAACAAATTGACAACAGACAAACACCCAACACTAATCCAACCTACAGACAACCAAAGAAATACACTCAAAAGGTGACTACACAGTAAGTCCGATAAAAGGACATAAGGACAGAAACAAGACACACAGGCAGAAACAAACATGACGTGAATGATGCTCTGTTCCAACGACTGTTACATTAAATTGTTTGCCAAACAAAAAGAAGAAATACAGCAGAAAAGAAGTTATTCCAAACGAGTTATTTCAAACGACTGTGACACAGATGCGTATACACAATCCGCCAACTGCATGGTCGGCGATTCCGGCAGGGGGAGGGGTGAGGCAGGGCTAAGGTGGACACCCCAATATTTATGACGGTTGGCGACGTCCCCAATAATGTTTTTGCCACCAAAACAAACTTATTCAGATCTCCCATAAGTTCAGTATTCCGTTGTATATTCCATAACAGGCAACCCATTAGCGTATTTAGACATATTATTTATTTATTTATTTATTTATTTATTTATTTTTAATGAATCTTCGTTTTCCCATAGGCCTAGGTCTTCAACTACAGCAGCCCAGAACGAAACCTAATTTGAAACAAAACCTCTCGAAATTCATAAATATATTATTTTTGATTTGTTTTTATTTGCAAAGATAAGTTTGGGGGGTTGATGGGGGTTGATAGGGGGTTGCTGGGGTTGATGGGGGGGGGGGGGGGGTGGTGGGGGTTATGGGGGTTGATAGGGGGTTGGTGGGGGGTGATGGGGGTTGATAGGGGGGTTGCTGGGGTTGATGGGGGTTGCTGGCGGTTGATGGGGGGATTGATGGGGGTTATGGTGGTTGATGGGGGAGTTAATGGGCTGGTAAAAATAACCCTAAAAATCCTAGTTCCAGCCACAAGTTCCCCCTAGTGCATGAACCAGCTCAAGTTACGCTACTGATATAGAGATTAATTAATTGGTCAAGATTTTATTTATTTTTGTTTCAATTTGGGAGGAAGGGTTTAGTTGGAGTAGGTCATAGGTCCTGCTTCCTACCTTCTCCCTGCCGTTTGCCTCCTTACCCATCGTAACAAGAAATCTGACCAATAGAAGACGACAAATAAGACAACAAAGTGTAAAGGGAGAATTTCTCTCAAACTTGTTTCATAACTTAGTGTTTACATACAACAAAGTGTAAAACTTCTACCATAACTTAGTGTTTACCTACAAACGTAAGAGTCAAGTACATGTACAGTCACGTGAAGAGATACGTGGGCAGATAGAAGGCCATATAGACAATAGAGAAGGAGAGGAAGTAGTTCTCTGACAGTAGTCATGTGTTTACACTGCACAAGCATCGTACCTCTCACAAACACAATAGAATATGCAATATGCAATATCAATTGTCGTTATTGCGTATATGGCGTAAGAACGATAAGCAGAAGCTTCTGAAAAGATTTATCTCCGCTTGAATGACTTGCTTCGAGGGTCTTATTGATTATTTAAATAGGCCTATACATTAAATTGTGTCTCGCTGCAGTAGCCTTGATGTTACGTAGACAGACTGGAATGGGAAAAATGAGTTTTAAAGGCATGTATGCAGTATAATGCTCTACACTTTAGGTATTATCTAAAATTAAAACAATTTCAAATTTTAAATAATGAATAATTTACCACCGTTTCACATATACTTACTCGGTGTAAAGGCCGGTTCATACTTAACGCGAATGCGAAGCGAAATTCGTGACGTCGACAATGGTTCACGGCAAATATTCGCGTCGAAGGTTCACAAAAGTTGAACACATTTCAACTTGCGCGAATCATTCGCTGCGAATTTGATGACGTAAAATTCGCTTTGCATTCGCTTTCGCGTCAAGTATGGACCGGGATTTAATCTCCCATGTGGCTTAAACACATTGTAAAAAAAATGTAGGAATTGAATCAAACGACAAACATTTAAACATGTTGGCAACCCTTTGAAGATGTTTGGGAATTAGGCTAAAGGATATTTTTGAAAATTATTGAACAATTTTTGAGAGTATCATTCAAATAAAAATACTAAGAGCTACATTGAATTCTATAAGTAAGTGAAACAACCAGGATCTTCTTAAGGACACACGGTAGAATGACACTTTTTAGTCATATACTTTCCCTTTAAGATTTACAAACAATAATACCATCATACGTACAAACTGAAAGATTGACAATCAATACAAATATAAACCAATGGACGAACGGACGCACAGTGGGCCAGGGTAAAACAAAAATGCGCCAAAACGGGTAAGGCTGTGCCGGGTATCCGGGTATCCGGATACCCGACAGAAAATGTCATTACCCGGTTCCATTTTTGGTTCCAATTACCCGTAAACGACTTTTTAAATTCTGACTGAACACTTTCAACCACACAAAATTATGGAAGTCTCTGATTGTTTGCTAACAAAATGAAGAAAACTTAGATAAAGGCTTTAGAAGTAACATTTGCCGACAGCCTTTCACTGACTTGCTGGCTTTTGTTTGAAACTTGTGTTCATATTGGTTATTTTATACATTCGGGAGTATTTATGTGTTTTTACAAAATTGTTTTCGGGTACCCGGGTATCTGAAGATTTCCAACTTCGGGTATCCGGTTCACGAAATAATCGAAAACGCACAGTCCTAAAAATGGGTCATTTGTGTTATGTGCAAGATTTTTATTTTTATTTTATTTTATTTTGTTAAATACATTTTTTAAGTTGCTAAGACCCCTACGACTATTTTATAAACAATTGTAAATTAGCTTTTTGATTTCATCAGCAAAAAACAAGGAATTTGGTCAATAAAATTATAAAATTCCCGCCTAAATTCTCATTTTTTCCCCTGAAGTTTAATAATAATAATAATAATAATAATAATAATAATAATAATAATAATAATAATAATAATAATAATAATAATAATAATAATAATAATAATAATAATAATAATAATAATAATAATAATAATAATAATTTATTACATTTATAGTGCGCCTTCTCCATCCGAAGATGTTCGAGGGCGCAATTACATCAAGACTCAATAATACATGTACAATAAAACCAAAAAATCATACAATATGAATCAAAAAGACTATACAAATTCAGCATAAAAATACACACAATTACAGTCAGACACCCTCACCCCTAAAGGGGGAGGGGAAAATTCCATTTTTAAAAATTCCATTCTAAAAATTCCATTTTTAAAAACCATAATATACTATACAAATCGAGGAAGGGAGACAAGGCAAAAATACACAATTAAATTAAGAATTAAGAATGAATAAATAATAAAATTAAAACTAGCAGCGTACACATATATTAGCAAAAAGATGTATTTACAGACTGTAGGCTTCTTTAAACAAGTAAGTTTTTAATTTAACCTTTCAGCAACATTTTGTATTGATACCAAAAATTAGCTGCGACCTGTGATTTTGTAGCCATGTTTGTAAACCCCATGCTAACAAATTTGAACCTTTATTATAACTCGACTGTGAGCAGCACGCGCCACAGAGTGAAACTGACAGGACTTAATTATTCCCTGGCGGTTTCCGCCACGTGAAAAAGGAGAAGTCTCACAAAATGTTAGTCATGAGAAATAATTGTGCAGTTGGAAATGTTATCAGTGGCTTGATAGTGGAAAGCAAGACGTATCTAAATATATGAAAATATTCATTCATTAAAGCCCCTACACTATTGGTAAATATTCATTCATTAAAGCCCCTACACTATTGGTAAATATTCAGTCATTAAAGCCCCTACACTATTGGTAAATATTCAGTCATTAAAGCCCCTACACTATTGGTAAATATTCAGTCATTAAAGCCCCTACACTATTGGTAAATATTCATTCATTAAAGCCCCTACACTATTGGTAAATATTCAGTCATTAAAGCCCTACACTATTGGTAAATATTCAGTCATTAAAGCCCCTACACTATTGGTAAATATTCAGTCATTAAAGCCCCTACACTATTGGTAAATATTCATTCATTAAAGCCTCTACACTATTGGTAAATATTCAGTCATTAAAGCCCCTACACTATTGGTAAATATTCATTCATTAAAGCCCCTACACTATTGGTAAATATTCAGTCATTAAAGCCCCTACACTATTGGTAAATATTCATTCATTAAAGCACCTACACTATTGGTAAATATTCAGTCATTAAAGCCCCTACACTATTGGTAAATATTCAGTCATTAAAGCCCCTGCACTATTGGTAAATATTCAGTCATTAAAGCCCCTACACTATTGGTAAATATTCAGTCATTAAAGCCCCTACACTATTGGTAAATATTCAGTCATTAAAGCCCCTACACTATTGGTAAATATTCATTCATTAAAGCCCCTACACTATTGGTAAATATTCAGTCATTAAAGCCCCTACACTATTGGTAAATATTCAGTCATTAAACCCTTACACTATTGGTAAATATTCATTCATTAAAGCCCCTACACTATTGGTAAATATTCAGTCATTAAAGCCCCTACACTATTGGTAAATATTCAGTCATTAAAGCTCCTACACTATTGGTAAATATTCATTCATTAAAGCCCCTACACTATTGGTAAATATTCATTCATTAAAGCCCCTACACTATTGGTAAATATTCAGTCATTAAAGCCCCTACACTATTGGTAAATATTCAGTCATTAAAGCTCCTACACTATTGGTAAATATTCATTCATTAAAGCCCCTACACTATTGGTAAATATTCAGTCATTAAAGCCCCTACACTATTGGTAAATATTCAGTCATTAAAGCTCCTACACTATTGGTAAATATTCATTCATTAAAGCCCCTACACTATTGGTAAATATTCAGTCATTAAAGCCTCTACACTATTGGTAAATATTCATTCATTAAAGCCCTACACTATTGGTAAATATTCAGTCATTAAAGCCCCTACACTATTGGTAAATATTCAGTCATTAAAGCCCCTACACTATTGGTAAATATTCAGTCATTAAAGCCCCTACACTATTGGTAAATATTCATTCATTAAAGCCCCTACACTATTGGTAAATATTCATTCATTAAAGCCCCTACACTATTGGTAAATATTCATTCATTAAAGCCCCTACACTATTGGTAAATATTCATTCATTAAAGCCCCTACACTATTGGTAAATATTCATTCATTAAAGCCCCTACACTATTGGTAAATATTCAGTCATTAAAGCCCCTACACTATTGGTAAATATTCATTCAAAGAAAGTAAAGCCCCTACACAGGTTAGTTGTTTAAATATTCAGTCATTAAAGCCCCTACACTATTGGTAAATATCCAGTCATTAAAGCCCCTACACTATTGATAAATATTCAGTCATTAAGCCCCTACACTATTGGTAAATATTCATTCATTAAAGAAAGTAAGGATACTATTGGTAAATATTCAATGTCATTAAAGCCTACTACACTTAGTTGGCTTAAATGGATTCATTCATTAAAGCCCCTACACTATTGGTAAATATTCATTCATTAAAGCACCTACACTATTGGTAATGGATATATTATTCAAAGTTTATTGTTAATGGATATATTGATTCAAAGAAAAGTAAGATACTTTTACAGGTTAGTTGTTTAATGGATATATTGATTCAAAGAAAGTAAGGATACTTTCACAGGTTAGTTGCTTAATGGATATATTCATTCATTAAAGCCCCTACACTATTGGTAAATATTCAGTCATTAAAGCCCCTACACTATTGGTAAATATTCATTCATTAAAGCCCCTACACTACTGGTAAATATTCAGTCATTAAAGCCCCTACACTATTGGTAAATATTCAGTCATTAAAGCCCCTACACTATTGGTAAATATTCAGTCATTAAAGCCCCTACACTATTGGTAAATATTCAGTCATTAAAAACCCCTACACTATTGGTAAATATTCAGTCATTAAAGCCCTACACTATTGGTAAATATTCATTCATTAAAACCCCCTACACTATTGGTAAATATTAATTCATTAAAGCCCCTACACTATTGGTAAATATTCGGTCATTAAAGCCCCTACACTATTGGTAAATATTCAGTCATTAATGCCCCTACACTATTGGTAAATATATTGATTCAAAGAAAGTAAGGATACTACACTATTGGTTTAATGGATATTGATTCAAAGTAAAGCCCCTTTTACAGGTTAGTTGTTTAATGGATATTCATTCAAAGAAAGTAAGGATACTTTCACAGGTTAGTTGGTAAATATATTGATTCAAAGAAAGTAAGGATACTACAGGTTAGTTGGTTAATGGATATATTGATTCAATAAATACTACAGGTTAGTTGGTTTAATGGATATATTCATTCAAAGAAAGTAAGGATAGCCCCCTGGGTTATTGGTTTAATGGATATATTGATTCAAAGAAAGTAAGGATACTTTTACAGGTTAGTTGTTTAATGGATATATTGATTCAAAGAAAGTAAGGATACTACAGGTTAGTTGCTTAATGGATATTCATTCAAAGAAAGTAAAGGATACTTTTACAGGTTAGTTGGTTTAATGGATATATTGATTCAAAGAAAGTAAGGATACTTTTACTATTGGTAAATTCGCATATCATAAATGATCATAGTTTTACATGAAAATTATGTCGGTGTTAAATTGATCATAGTATCAACCAGGGATGAAATAATATTAGTATCAAATAAGTAAAATAGTGAAATAATGTTCAAAATTAAATAGTCTCCCTCCAGAAAAAAAACCCCCGAATGAATACGAAACATCTGAATGCATTTTCATTATTTTCTCGGTTAATGACACATAATAAACTGAAACTATCACAGGTTAGTTGCTTAATGGATATATTGATTCAAAGAAAGTAAGGATACTTTTACAGGTTAGTTGCTTAATGGATATATTGATTCAAAGAAAGTAAGGATACTTTTACAGGTTAGTTGTTTAATGGATATATTGATTCAAAGAAAGTAAGGATACTTTTACAGGTTAGTTGCTTAATGGATATATTGATTCAAAGAAAGTAAGGATACTTTTACAGGTTAGTTGTTTAATGGATATATTGATTCAAAGAAAGTAAGGATACTTTTACAGGTTAGTTGTTTAATGGATATATTGATTCAAAGAAAGTAAGGATACTTTTACAGGTTAGTTGCTTAATGGATATATTGATTCAAAGAAAGTAAGGATACTTTTACAGGTTAGTTGTTTAATGGATATATTGATTCAAAGAAAGTAAGGATACTTTTACAGGTTAGTTGTTTAATGGATATATTGATTCAAAGAAAGTAAGGATACTTTTACAGGTTAGTTGCTTAATGGATATATTGATTCAAAGAAAGTAAGGATACTTTTACAGGTTAGTTGCTTAATGGATATATTGATTCAAAGAAAGTAAGGATACTTTTACAGGTTAGTTGTTTAATGGATATATTGATTCAAAGAAAGTAAGGATACTTTTACAGGTTAGTTGCTTAATGGATATATTGATTCAAAGAAAGTAAGGATACTTTTACAGGTTAGTTGTTTAATGGATATATTGATTCAAAGAAAGTAAGGATACTTTTACAGGTTAGTTGTTTAATGGATATATTGATTCAAAGAAAGTAAGGATACTTTTACAGGTTAGTTGCTTAATGGATATATTGATTCAAAGAAAGTAAGGATACTTTTACAGGTTAGTTGCTTAATGGATATATTGATTCAAAGAAAGTAAGGATACTTTTACAGGTTAGTTGTTTAATGGATATATTGATTCAAAGAAAGTAAGGATACTTTTACAGGTTAGTTGCTTAATGGATATATTGATTCAAAGAAAGTAAGGATACTTTCACAGGTTAGTTGCTTAATGGATATATTGATTCAAAGAAAGTAAGGATACTTTTACAGGTTAGTTGTTTAATGGATATATTGATTCAAAGAAAGTAAGGATACTTTTACAGGTTAGTTGCTTAATGGATATATTGATTCAAAGAAAGTAAGGATACTTTCACAGGTTAGTTGTTTAATGGATATATTGATTCAAAGAAAGTAAGGATACTTTTACAGGTTAGTTGCTTAATGGATATATTGATTCAAAGAAAGTAAGGATACTTTTACAGGTTAGTTGCTTAATGGATATATTGATTCAAAGAAAGTAAGGATACTTTTACAGGTTAGTTGTTTAATGGATATATTGATTCAAAGAAAGTAAGGATACTTTTACAGGTTAGTTGTTTAATGGATATATTGATTCAAAGAAAGTAAGGATACTTTTACAGGTTAGTTGTTTAATGGATATATTGATTCAAAGAAAGTAAGGATACTTTCACAGGTTAGTTGTTTAATGGATATATTGATTCAATGAAAGTAAGGATACTTTCACAGGTTAGTTGTTTAATGGATATATTGATTCAATGAAAGTAAGGATACTTTCACAGGTTAGTTGTTTAATGGATATATTGATTCAAAGAAAGTAAGGATACTTTTACAGGTTAGTTGTTTAATGGATATATTGATTCAAAGAAAGTAAGGATACTTTTACAGGTTAGTTGCTTAATGGATATATTGATTCAAAGAAAGTAAGGATACTTTTACAGGTTAGTTGCTTAATGGATATATTGATTCAAAGAAAGTAAGGATACTTTTACAGGTTAGTTGTTTAATGGATATATTGATTCAAAGAAAGTAAGGATACTTTTACAGGTTAGTTGTTTAATGGATATATTGATTCAAAGAAAGTAAGGATACTTTTACAGGTTAGTTGTTTAATGGATATATTGATTCAAAGAAAGTAAGGATACTTTTACAGGTTAGTTGTTTAATGGATATATTGATTCAAAGAAAGTAAGGATACTTTTACAGGTTAGTTGCTTAATGGATATATTGATTCAAAGAAAGTAAGGATACTTTCACAGGTTAGTTGCTTAATGGATATATTGATTCAAAGAAAGTAAGGATACTTTTAGAAACATTTTTAATGGAGTTAAATCACAAACTTCCTCAAATTGTTTAACGATAATTTTATCCTTAAATAATTTACAGCCGTAACACATACACTCGATTAGTGTAATTTAAAACGAGCAAAACTGCAATTGAGGCAATGAGTGTGAATTCAACCGCGGTCCAATCAGAAATCAGTATTTTGATGACGTCATAAATGTTTAAAAACACTTTCATTGACAACTGCGGGTCAGAAAACATATCTGTGTCTAAATAAAAAATAATGGACAATTTAGTTTTGGCGCACTTTGATCCCTCCCTGGCCCAATGTGGGACAGTCCTAAAACAAATAGACCGAACAAGCAAACAAACAAACAACCAATCAAAACCTAAACCATCGAGATCAACCAATCAAACAAGCAGTGTTTAAAGCACACGCACAAACAGACATACAGACAAACTGTCAGATATGATACATAAAGGGTATGATACTTAAGTCGGCGAAAGCAGCTTTTCATCTTTAAACGGGATTTTCATTATTTTGGTTCGCGGCACCGACTGACACGATCAAACACAAAAGAAAGTTTATCTATATTTGTAATACTATACACATCTTTAAAATTTGCGTGGGCAGGCATGATCACAGGGATAGAAAGACAAATATAGCCAAGGCGTGGAGGATGAGATGAAACGGAAGTTATTGTGTTTATGCGCGTGGATGATGTAGGCCTTGTATCTTATTGAGAAGACAAAGGCAGGTTTAGGTACTGATAATCGTACACGCGTATTATCTCCTTGATATTTACAGAGAAGCTTCTGGAAAATGAGCAAACTATTGTGAAAATTACTTTTCCGTTGCATATATCTTAATGTATCATGCAGAATATTATATGTTTTTGCGAGTTGGTTGCCGACAGTAATTCCCTAGCTGACAAGCAGACAGATAAAACCAACTGTAGATCCAAGAATGTATATTGACCATGATATACCTTTTTTCATAATGTGCCCCTCTTTTTGCCTTATGCTCCTCCCCCCATTTGGATCCGTCCTTGGATAATACAAGGCAAAGAGACTTATTGACAAGCAAATGACTTTACGAACAAACAAAACACTGAACTGTCAATCAAACAAAAATAAATAAATGAAATTAAACACAATACACCGAAAGACACAAAGATGTCACAAACATGGACAATGGATCAATTTGAAATCATTTTTGACATAGATTTTTGAGACGGTAAGACATTCAATATGTGTTTTGAGGTTTGCTAACTGTCATCAATAGTACCATGGATGTTATATCTACATTTATTGTACTTTTGGTTAAAATAAATCACAATTTTGGGTCAACATTTTTAAAGATAATATTGCTTATAGCGTCATCTAGTCGTGATCTACGTGCTGAAGACAACATTTGTGCCAAATGTCATGGCCAATACAAACATTAAGGAAGTTATGGGACCAGAAATTAGGAAAATAACCAAAAATGGGTATCGCGCCCCCTAACGGTGACCTATGATTATTTTCATGGCCTCATTCAACAGATCGTGTCAAATCGAACATGCCTACGGGGTCATTCCATGCCAACTCACCTAGAGGTTGTCAGTGACCGATTCAGATTTTGCCCAACCAATTTTGAGATATAGGCCTCTTAAAATGCCAAAAATCACCCACGCAACTTGGAGAGTGAAAAAGGGGGCGTGGCTATAATTTACAGGGGCCCATATTTCGGAAACGACTTGGAGTTGGGAGCAAAAATTTGTTATGCGTTCATTACTACCACAGAGGTATGTTGAAAAATAAAATCAGCAAAATCTGAGTTGGTCACTGACATATTTTCAAAAATTTAGGGGTCATTCCATGCCAACTATTAGAGGTTGTCAGTGACCGACACAGAATTTGCTGATTTTTGTTTTCAACATACCGCTGTGGGAGTAATGAACACAAAACAAATGTTTGCTCCCAAGTCGTTTCCGAGATATGGGCCCCTGAAAAATATACCCCTTTTTCTCCTCTAAATTGCGTCTGTGATTTTTTTGGGGCATTTTCAGAGGCCTATATCTCACAATTGGGTAAAGATATTTTGCTGAAAATTGTCGCACAGGGTGAATGTACACCCAATCCGCTAGAATCTGCTGTCAAAAGTAGTATAATTATAACATCTCCTTTTCAAGTCAAGTGTCCTTCAAAACCCACAGAGGTTACTTTTTGCCATTTTGGGCCCCTCTGGTGACCACACGAGTGGTTAGATTACTTATATATTTTATATGCGTACAAACTACGCACATATGTCTGCCCCCAAACAAGGATGGACCAATCATATGTTCAGTTGAGGTTTGGCTAGGTTCGCAGAAATTTTTTTCAAAAAATACCTCCTTCTAATGGATGGATGACCAGGTGGGCCATTATCCATGTAAATGAAACTTTTACATCTTAAAATATTTTGTCCAATCTATATGTGTAAGAAAATTCAGTTTGGTACCTTTTCTCCTTCATGGTCAGACGATATGTCAAATAATGGGTATGTTGCTTACGGTATACAATGTACACTGTATATGTACAGTGTATAGGTGCTGTGTGTACATGTATGCATACATATACGGTATACAATGTACACTGTATATGTACAGTGTATAGGTGCTGTATGTACATGTATGCATACATATACGGTATACAATGTACACTGTATATGTACAGTGTAGGAGCTGTATGTACATGTACGCATACATATACGGTATACAATGTACACTGTATATGTACAGTGTATAGGTGCTGTATGTACATGTATGCATACATATACGGTATACAATGTACACTGTATATGTACAGTGTATAGGTGCTGTATGTACATGTATGCATACATATACGGTATACAATGTACACTGTGTACAGTGTACGTGCTGTATGTACATGTATGCATGCATATACGGTATACAATGTACACTGTATATGTACAGTGTATAGGTGCTGTATGTACATGTATGCATACATATACGGTATACAATGTACACTGTATATGTACAGTGTATAGGTGCTGTATGTACATGTATGCATACATATACGGTATACAATGTACACTGTATATGTACAGTGTAGGAGCTGTATGTACATGTATGCATACATATACGGTATACAATGTACACTGTATATGTACAGTGTATAGGTGCTGTATGTACATGTATGCATACATATACGGTATACAATGTACACTGTATATGTACAGTGTAGGAGCTGTATGTACATGTATGCATACCGTACTCCAAACACTTGTTGTGACTTTTTCAAGTATGTACACCATCAAATCATCTTAATCAAATGTATATGTAAGACTAATTGCGGTGACACCATGTGAAATTCTCTACTGAGTAGTAATTAGTTCTGAAAAGAACTGGAGGTTACAACTCGATGTTTCGATCAGTATGCTCTGATCGTCCTCAGGAGAATGATCGCGTCTGATCACCCTTAATCAAATGTATCCAAAAGGGGTCCATGGCCCCCCTCAAACTTTTAACACCCCAACTGCATCATGAGCTACATACAATATTTACAACTTGACCCTGAAAATGCTGATATTGCATTACGGAGTGCATAAAATAAAATAAAAATATTCCAAGAATGCCCTTATTAGGCCTTATACTCCTTGCCATGAATGAGCTTTTCATGCTCACAGGTCCGCCCCTCCCTCCCTGTCCCTGTCCCTGTCCCTGTCCTTGATTGTGTGTATTTGAAGACAAAGATCATAAGTGTTTGGGGTACGCATACACGTACATGCACAGTGCCGGTTCATAGTACAGTTCATAGTATACATAGTATACTGTATAATATTAAAGCAAAATACCCTTTATATAAAAATATCGTCTGACCATGAAGTTACTAAACTGAATGGCTAGATAGATAGATAGGATACAATATTTTGGATTCAATATGTTGTATATACAATATATTTTAAGATGTAAAAGTTTCAGTTACAATTTATTTAAATGATAATAAAAGTCTCTGGTTGTCTCCACGCGCGTCGCATCAGACCCGCGCGTTGGCATTTTTATTTTTATTTTTTTGCTATGAAACGATGTCCAATTGCAGCCAAAATTGCTGGATCGATTGGTATTCTGCCATGCTGTGTTTCGAATGACTTTTTTCACATAGGGTATAAACTTTTGCTCGATTTGTGAGGCCTCTCTTAGCCACCATACTTTGTATATGCGAAACTTGGTCCCCACGTATACATGTATGTATCACGTATTTCCCTGTTGGCAAAAAAAATAATAATAAATAAATAAATTAAAAAATAAAATAAAATAAACAAAAGCACATCACCGCACCGATTTTGAAGCCGACCTATGACCAGAAACCTATGAAGCTAGAAAAGGAAATGATTTGATCATATGTTCGATTATTGTTAAAAATTATTTAGATGTTTTGGTTTTCGTTGAAAACTTTTTGAAATATTATTACACATGTTCTGTCTTTTATAATGACATTAACATAATAATGGAAACGTGGGTTTGGTACTCACGTGTCTTAAGTTCTGTTGAGACTCCGTAATCAATAGCAGCATCCGTTGAGAAGTAGTTTCTGAATGAGTAGAAAGAAAACCTCAATAGTTTGAACTCTTTGGAACACATCCCAAAATATATCCCAAATTGCAGCACTGAGCATAAAACCCTAAATATTCCGGGCCCTAAGATCGGCCCCGAACCCCACGCTATTTTGGCATCATGCTGCAAACCTGCCTGACTCGATTGCTCCAATGCCCTAGATATATTTCAGACACCATGAAAGGGTCCACCCTTGTAATGCATAATTCAGTTCGTACAGACACAAACATACATCTCCATAGCCTGCGTAAACGGTGTCGAATTGAGCCGGAAAGCTAGATAAGAAGGACACCAGCGTCAGGAGCAGCTCTTGTCAACAGAAGTTTAATCAATGTCTTTTCACGCGGCGCTGGTCGTCGGCGTATCTCGCAGGAACTAGCAACAACAACGCGGAGTGTGTCAATAAAGCGATATTCGCCATTGCATATTGGGCTGTTAAATAATGAATTACCTTCACTTGAATGACTTGCTTTTAACGTCGTATTGATCATCCTAGATTATTAAATTTTGAGTTGTGGCAGCATTTTACAGACAAGCGATGAACGACAAGCGATCAGGGGAGTATGTGGGGGTGAGATACCCCCCCCCCCAATATTTGTTTCAGTTGACATTTAGACCATCAGTCGGTTTATTAACCACCAAATAAATAATTGCAGGATTGTAGTTGATGTCAGACTTCCACCTCACGCCCCCCCGCCCCACACAGACACAAGAATATATCTTGGCCAAACAAACGATCCAAACCAACAACCAACCAATAACAGTTATAACAAACGGTCAGCACCTCGCAGTCATGACAAACGGTCAACGCCTCGCAGTCATAACAAACGGTCAACGCCTCGCAGTCATAACAAACGGTCAGCGCCTCGCAGTCATAACAAACGGTCAACGCCTCGCAGTCATGACAAACGGTCAACGCCTCGCAGTCATGACAAACGGTCAACGCCTCGCAGTCATGACAAACGGTCAGCGCCTCGCTGTCATAACAAACGGTCAGCGCCTCGCAGTCATGACAAACGGTCAACGCCTCGCAGTCATGACAAACGGTCAGCGCCTCGCTGTCATAACAAACGGTCAACGCCTCGCAGTCATGACAAACGGTCTACGCCTCGCAGTCATGACAAACGGTCAACGCCTCGCAGTCATGACAAACGGTCAGCGCCTCGCTGTCATAACAAACGGTCAGCGCCTCGCAGTCATGACAAACGGTCAACGCCTCGCAGTCATGACAAACGGTCAGCGCCTCGCTGTCATAACAAACGGTCAACGCCTCGCAGTCATGACAAACGGTCAGCGCCTCGCAGTCATGACAAACGGTCAACGCCTCGCAGTCATGACAAACGGTCAGCGCCTCGCTGTCATAACAAACGGTCAGCGCCTCGCAGTCATGACAAACGGTCAACGCCTCGCAGTCATGACAAACGGTCAGCGCCTCGCGAGCAAACTGGCTGATAATCAGAATAAGTAAAGAGAACAAAATAAGTTAAAGGTATAATCACAGGAGAACATCACTCTGGAATGATATATAACTTTTATAAGTACTTTCAACAAATAATTCCCTTATCCTTATTCACATAATTATTCATGTTTGTTGTGATGGCTGTCTATATTGTATGTTTTAGGTGTTTGTTCTGTGACACTAAGAACAACTAAAAATAGTGATAGGTTATTAAGTTCGCTATTTGGTTAACTAATAGGCCGGGCTCTCTCTTTATTTTGTCTCGGATTGTTGATTTTTGTTTTCTTATTCATTATTTTATGGCTTGATACAAGTTTAATACATTTTGTTGATAAAATGGATATGTATATATAGCTTTGTGATTTTTTATGTGAAATATTATGTAAAATAATGAAATTAATTTTTATTAAATCAAACAATATGTTTTGCTCGCTGAAGAAGTGACTGACGGTCCTAAATGAAAACAGTTTTTCTATTTAGAATCATAATGATTCGCGACTACATGTATTCAATCTCACTAGCATAGGTACTTGATGCCTGGGGGCATAACACAAATTCAATACAAATCAACAAACCATGACGGTGTTTGAACTTTAGGTTGAACACGCTTTACGGGGGATTTTAGACGTGAGATTATACTCACAAATACATTGAATAATAATTCTCAGTGGGTTTCGGGCATTGATAGATCAACCATTTCACCCTCATTTCTTTTTGGAAAAACACCCTTTTCAACAGAACCTGTTTGCGCTCAAGGTTGGGAATATGGCAAGGATTAGGCAGAATGATGCATATTATTCATTATATTCACAGGCATAGCCGTTATACGAAGCGGTAGTTGCTCGAAGATCCCACAGGCATAGCCGTTATACGAAGCGGTAGTTGTGGAAGATTCTCACAGTTGTCTAAGATGACCTTACCTACAGATTTTATGCCTAGGTGTCAATTGTCACGGGCGTAAATCCTGGGGGTGGGATGGGGATATATACCCCCACTTTTTGGCCTAGGGGGATGGTCCATAGGATCATCCCCCAAAGTTTTCCAGCGGTAAAAAAATAATAATCAAATAATTCGTGCAAAAAGGGGAATTTGGTTTGTTTAAATATTGTCTGTTTGATTATTTGTCTGTTTGTTTATTTGTCTGTTTGGGTGTCATCTTTATGATAGCCGTGGGATTCTGAGTAGTTGTGTGCGTAACCATGATGGTGGTGCTGGGGAGGGGGGGGGGGTTCAGGGAGTTCACCCCCATGGGCCTGTCGATTTTTTTCATCCTCTCCTCCGTTGATCAACGTTCGAGATCTAATACTTTGTTGTAAATTATGCAAATAAATTTAAATATCCCCACTTTTCGACACAGATTTACGCCAACGGCAATCATACATTAAGCCACAATGTCAAAACAACAAAACATGTAAAAAATCACCAAAATCATACTTATTCTGCCTGAGATACTCTTATTTTTGATAGAAATAAAATTAAATTAAAAAACTGTACTTTGGAATAGGCCTACTGTCTGCTTTTGGTATCAACGCGTATCATCCGACTTTTTAGAGTGGGGAACAGCATATCAAATGTCCCCCTAAAAATAAATGTTAGCCTATCCTGGCTACTGACGACTAGGCTATACCGTTTTTCTTGCAACACCATAATTATAAATAAAGCGATCAGAATGCACCACAGAGCGTCCAAAGTGAAAATATGTTCGTGACTCTGAATACAGTAAGTCAGGCTCCTACACCGTATATCAATAATTGTCCGCTACTATTTTGATGGCCCATACAAAACCATGACCAAACTAATTAACTATACCCATCCTGAGGAGTATACTATAGTTTTTTTTTACAACCTCATCAAAAGTAAAATACGTCGTCATAAAGCGCTGAGAATACACTACTTAGCATCATTAGCCAGAATACTTCACAAACTTGAAAACTCTCATGTTGCATAAGAGAGCGCCTGGAAACGGTGACGTTATGTACATGCTCATGATAGTAACCTGCCTAATTGTGTCTGTTTGCAGGGGCAACCTCGCTTTCAAATGTCATTGACTTTTAAGTAAATTAATTGAAATATAACTATATCTATTTTATTTATTCCTTATGTTAGGAATGAACTTTCTCTTTGTAACTATCAGATTATTGGGCCTTCTCGCTGGTACATGCAGCATGTAATTTTAAGCTACAGAGTGTGGTTGTGAGAATTTCACTTTCGTATTAGTTATCGTGAATAAGGCGACAAGATATATAGGCTGTACAGAAAAAGTTGCATACGTTTTCAAACGCCAATGCTATTCCTTCCGTTAATTAAACAGACAAAATTACATTCCCATTGAGAATTTGAAAATTAACAGGCAGCACTGCAGCATTAACGTGACAATAAGTGTTTACATTTTATTTTGGTTCTAACTTTTCGGAAATTTAAAGGTCCTTTGAGCAGTGTATTTACCAAACTTTATTTCTTGGTGCTGAATTAAAAACAATTTTAAATGTTTTTGTTTTGTTTTGTTTATAGTGGATTATTAATTGTTTATCTAATAATCAAAAATTGACCCCCGAATTTTCGAAGTTTTAACGAAGCGTTCGTGACGTACACAAAGGCAGCGAATTTCTATGTACCGTGAAACGCAGCGCAAGCCCCCATCATGCGGTCGGAAAACACACCGAATGCAATGCTAACATTACGGTGTTATTTTATGAAATAACGGAAACAGTTGAGTCAAAGTTCTGATCATTTAAAAATAAAACTGAAAACAAGCGCAGGCATAATGAGAAAGGTTTAATGTTTTTATGTTTGTCCTGCCAGGATATAAAATCAGACACGATGTTTTTATTAATGCGGAAAATCATGGCATGTTTTCATGCCGTGAACACTGAAACGGTGAGCATGGTGTGAACATGTCGTTTTTCACGGAAGTGGACTGGGTTATGCATGGGAGTATTATAAAGCGTCTTTCTCGCTTTAAAAACACCTCTCTTCTTCGTTGGAGCCTTCTTACATAGCGGGAATATCGTTGGAATTGCATCTGGTAGCAGCATGGCCTTATAAGCCATACCGAACTGGCTATGAAGGCCCCGTTCAAAGCATGTCTGCTCGAACTGTGCACTAAATGAGTGTTCCGTCGGTCCCGACCACTTCGCTCTGGTCAGCTTCACTTTAGTCGTCCAAATACGTCTGTATTTTGGATCAGACGGAAATCGGTGTAGACTAACAACTTCTTTGGTGGTGTTGCTGCAACCTGCAGCGACACACCTTGATGGCATTATCGAAAATAATAAGCTTCAAACCTGACAGAAAACTTGAGGAAACTTTTTCTCTTGCATGCAGTTGTGCGCTGTATACGATGCATACTTGGGCAAGTGCTGTGGATCGCGGATCGGGAATCGCCTCAGTGTACATCACGAATTTTATGTTAATGAGGGGTATGGGCGTGTCGAAGCGCACCCCCTAAATTTAAAAATTTATATTTTTATGGTATAAACGTGAGGGGAAAAATTTTCAAATGACAAATATATGTTCCAGTAGGCATACTTTATTGTATACAATGAAAAAAAAAACCTATTTCACAGGACCTTTAATTCCCCCGCCGCCTTGAAAAAAATCCCATCTACGCCATTCGAAAAACACTGCAAATGTAAACAAAATAGCAAGATAAAGGCACTAAATGCGTTATAGTCATATGAGGGGTAGGCCATGTGTGTCGCGAGGGTGGGGTGGGGGAGTTGCGGGCAACCCGCCTTTTCGGGACAGGATATTATTTAAAATAATTATTTCCAATTTTACATTGTAAATTATTTGTCTTTACTCTGAACTATTTAGATCCCCAAAATCGCTTATATCGCAGAGCAACCTCAGCATTTGTTTGCAATTATGTTCAATTACTCCTTGTTATTCATACGGACTGCAAGGGCATGATTTACCATACATAGTAAAACAATGCGACTCGCACGACGAAACCCGAAAAATAAAATGGATCATTTTTTTCACCGCTCAGATGCAATACCGCCCTCAAGAGGCTGAAACTTTGTTATTACGTTCATGTTTACAGAGCACTCCACATATTTTTAATTTTATGCCAAAAGCTGCTCCAAAATTCATAAATATGAGTTTTCCCTCAGTATTTTGCAGTTACTAAGGTAATCTTGAAACTGGGGAAAGAATGTCGTATCTGACCGCCACTTTTTAAGGGTTTTTTGGATTTTTTTTTACAACCACTAACCAGTTAAAAATGATTCCATCGATTTTTGGGGGTACAGAAAGCGAAAACTGTCTTTAAAATCCACTTTTATGATGGTTTTCGGACTTGATTTCCCTTCTAAAAAAAATCCTCCCCTTCAGAAAATAGAAGGATCCTATTATAGTTGCTACTGCGCATGTACAATGACCGTGTTGGTCACTTTGTTGACAAGATCAGACTGACATGACTGAGGAAGTCATCGTATACCAAAAATGCCTAATTTTTCATGAAATAAATATCCTGGAATAATTTGAAGTATATGTCCATCATCATCCATATGTTCTCCATCTTACTAGGTAGGTAAGATTACATTATTGGTTGTATTTAATGAGAAAAAGTGGATACGACATTCTACCCAAATTATGACCCAGTGGATGGAATAAAATGTGTAAATATAATTTAAAAAAACTTTCTTTGTAATTTTGACAAGCCCGTCACGAGAGGGGTTTTGACTATCATCCGCCATTAACTGGCATTTGGCCAGCGGACCACTGGCAAATTCGAACCCTGGCATTTTATCATTGTTATAATGGAATAGACAGTCATGGTTTTTCTTTTAACACTGGGTCCTTGGTCTATTTGAGAGGGTCCGGTTTTAAAATAAAGCCATTGTCATGATATAATTAGAGTAGTTTCTAACAGAATGCATGGTAATAAGCAAGAGAAAGGATGCTGCAAAATGTGAGCTAAAAATTGGAAATAACGTCATTAAACAGGTTAGAAAATTTAATTATCTGGGGAGCCTCATTACAGAGGACGGGCGATCAGACATAGAGATCAAGAAAAGAATTGGAATAGCAAAAGATACATTCATGAAAATGGACAAGATTCTGAAAGACAGAAAGCTGTGCATTGAAACCAAAATCAGAGTCCTGAATTGTTATGTGCACTCCTCTCTCTTGTATGGAAGTGAATGCTGGACAATTTCATCAGCAATGGTAAAAAGGTTGGAAGCAACTGAACTTTGGTTCTACATACGAATGCTACGCATACCATGGACAGATCGAGTAACTAATGTAGAAGTTTTGACAAGAGTTGGAAGAGAGAGAACACTACTAAGAACAATCCGAAAAAGGCAATTACAGTTCCTCGGTCACATAATGAGGAAGGAGGGGCTAGAAAACCTTACCCTAACTGGAAAAATCGAAGGCAGGAGAGGTAGAGGAAGATATCGGCTGACATACATGCACAGTTTGAGCAAGTGGACACAGATACCTGTGCAGGAGATGCTGAGAGCTACAAAGAACAGAGAGAAGTGGAATTCCATGACCGCTGACGTCCTGAAGGGACATGGCACATAGAGAGAGAGTTTCTCCCCATCTGCATTTTGCTTATAAGGCTACCGTGGCCGGAAAGAGCATATTGTTTAGATTATTGTAATTCTAGGCAATGACGGATCGGGTGGGGAGTGGGGGAAGTCCGTACCAACCCCTGTTTTAATCGCCGTGTGAATATATAGTCCTATATACCTTAGGTTTTTGTTGTGCCCCATTAATTTTTGCCGTGTCTCCTCACTTACTCAAAACCGCCTCTTAGGCTTCGTTATATCGGATAGATTATATTTGAATCTATAAATGGGAGGTGTGTCTGTCATCTGTTTTGTTTTTCTGCATGAATTAATACATGTTTTCTAAAGCTTACTCCAAATAATTGTTTGAAAAAAAAGTACATTAAATTTTAGTTATAGGATCCCCTTGCGAAAAACGTAATATTTTATTGCGTAAGTAAATACAGAGTAAAACAATTGTTTCATATAGGCATATATTTATCTCTATACGTAATAATAATAATAATACTAATGAACAGTTCTTATATAGTGCATAATACCTTCGAATAACAGTCTCTATGCGCTTAATATTACACATCCAAACTGACTCTCAAAATCATATTACAAGATTGTACAATAACCGACTACAATGAACCCACATTTACTTATTAAACAAGTATGTTTTAACCTGGGACTTAAATTTATTGATAGTGTTTGAACCTTTAATTACATCGGGGATGTTGTTCCACAGTTTGGGAGCAGCATACGCAAAAAATATGTTCACCGTAGGACCTAGTTTTGACAAAAGGGGTAATCAAAAGATCTCTATCAGCTGACCTCAGATTTCATGTAGGCCTATATTCTCTAATCAAATCTGTTAGGTATGCAGGAGCTAGTCCATGGCGACAATAGAATGTTAACAATAATATTTTGTACTTTATGCGAGATCGAATAGTCGGCCAATGAAGGCTACGTAATACCGGAGTTATGATACATATATATTTGAACGTGTTCACATCAACCGAGCCGCTGATTTGTGTATGACCTGAAGCTTCTGTAGTTGGGAATCGGGCAAGCAATACAAGAGACTATTACAAGTGCCAACAAATTGGGTGATAGCGCCCCCTTGTGGTAAAACATGTACGGCGGTAAAACATAAAATTAAGACGTCTTACAGATTTTCCCAGTGAAACCAAGTTGGTCATGTTTGTGGGGAAAAAAACTTAATGTGAGTGTAAAATCGCCATGTAACGATGACCGAATACTTGATAGTTGAATAATAAAAAGCACATGATAATGGAGGGGAACCAGTGGCGTAAATCCGTGTCGAAAAAAAAAGGGGGGGGGGCTATGATATTGAAATTTGTTTGCATTGTTTTAATACAAACAATTATAATCCTGAACCCTGAACCCCCCTCCCGTTGTTACGCCACAGCTATCACAAAGACAACACCCAGACGTTCAAAGAAACAAACGGACCATAAATATTTAAACAAACCAAATTATTAGCTTATTATTTATCACCGCATGAAAAATTAAGGGGTTGGGGTGATCCTATGGACCACCCCTGGGCCAAAAGTGAGGGGTATATATTCCCCATCCCCCGAGAGTTACGCCCATGAGGGGAACACAGTGTCCACGGCTTCTGTTTTTTCTTCTATTTTTGTTTTGCAAACAAGAATTGACATTGTACACTTCCCATTATGCATTCGTATTCTAATATTGAATGTTGGACTTAATAATCAACAGCTTTGAATTACTATGATTATTCAGACATGATTTGCTTCGGAATTAATTTGATAATTAAATAAATATGAATATAAATACAAAATACAACCAATTATATTTATACCCCACAATAAAACAAATTCAGACAGACTTTGAAATGAACTCAGATTCGAGCGTGTATACCACTATGCTTCCAAGCAAATCCAAACCTTGGCTGAATTAATTATAGAAGTACATTTATATAAAAGCTTATAGAAGGTATTACTATACCTTATACATATACTCAGATGCGAGCGTGTATACCACTATGCTACCAAGCAAATCCAAACCTTGGCTGAAGTAATTATAGAAGTACATTTATATAAAAGCTTATAGAAGGTATTACTATACCTTATACATATACTCAGATTCGAGCGTGTATACCACTATGCTTCCAAGCAAATCCAAACCTTGGCTGAAGTAATTATAGAAGTACATTTATATAAAAGCTTATAGAAGGTATTACTATACCTTATACATATACTCAGATTCGAGCGTGTATACCACTATGCTTCCAAGCAAATCCAAACCTTGGCTGAAGTAATTATAGAAGTACATTCATATAAAAGCTTATAGAAGGTATTACTATACCTTATACATATACTCAGAGGCGAGCGTGTATACCACTATGCTACCAAGCAAATCCAAACCTTCGCTGAAGTAATTATAGAAGTACATTTATATAAAAGCTTATAGAAGGTATTACTATACCTTATACATATACTCAGATGCGAGCGTGTATACCACTATGCTACCAAGCAAATCCAAACCTTGGCTGAAGTAATTATAGAAGTACATTTATATAAAAGCTTATAGAAGGTATTACTATACCTTATACATATACTCAGATGCGAGCGTGTATACCACTATGCTACCAAGCAAATCCAAACCTTGGCTGAAGTAATTATAGAAGTACATTCATATAAAAGCTTATAGAAGGTATTACTATACCTTATACATATACTCAGAGGCGAGCGTGTATACCACTATGCTACCAAGCAAATCCAAACCTTGGCTGAAGTAATTATAGAAGTACATTTATATAAAAGCTTATAGAAAGTATTACTATACCTTATACATATACTCAGATGCGAGCGTGTATACCACTATGCTTCCAAGCAAATCCAAACCTTGGCTGAAGTAATTATAGAAGTACATTCATATAAAAGCTTATAGAAGGTATTACTATACCTTATACATATACTCAGAGGCGAGCGTGTATACCACTATGCTACCAAGCAAATCCAAACCTTGGCTGAAGTAATTATAGAAGTACATTTATATAAAAGCTTATAGAAAGTATTACTATACCTTATACATATACTCAGATGCGAGCGTGTATACCACTATGCTTCCAAGCAAATCCAAACCTTGGCTGAAGTAATTATAGAAGTACATTTATATAAAAACATAGAAGGTATTACTATACCTTATACATATACTCAGATGCGAGCGTGTATACCACTATGCTTCCAAGCAAATCCAAACCTTGGCTGAAGTAATTATAGAAGTACATTTATATAAAAGCTTATAGAAGGTATTACTATACCTTATACATATACTCAGAGGCGAGCGTGTATACCACTATGCTTCCAAGCAAATCCAAACCTTGGCTGAAGTAATTATAGAAGTACATTTATATAAAAGCTTATAGAAGGTATTACTATACCTTATACATATACTCAGATTCGAGCGTGTATACCACTATGCTTCCAAGCAAATCCAAACCTTGGCTGAAGTAATTATAGAAGTACATGTATATAAAAGCTTATAGAAGGTATTACTATACCTTATACATATACTCAGATTCGAGCGTGTATACCACTATGCTTCCAAGCAAATCCTAACCTTGGCTGAATTAATTATAGAAGTACATTCATATAAAAGCTTATAGAAGGTAATGGCAATTCTTCTCTGAATAAATAATATCGCATATAAATAATACCGACTTACCCACCCTGCTGAGTTCGTATATTGGTGTGGGTGGGTGGGGTGGGGTGGGGTTGGCGAGGCATTTGTTAGGACATATTGACGGCACTAAAGTGGTAATCCTTATTTGTTCTGAGATAATGTTTAATTTTAGGGTGAGGGTTGAGGGTACAATCATTTTAGGGTCAGTGCCACTGACCCTCCCCTTTGTACACATATCCATTACGTATACAATACACATTAATATCATAATGTGTATAGCCAGTGAGAAATAACTGGAAACAGTCAATCAATTATAAATTATTTATACTCTTTATATTTTCTCCAGTTACAAAAACATTACTTACTGCGATTTTGTTTTTAGGGATCTAGGGATAATATTCCGTTGAAATCTTTGGGAGGGAGGCGCGATCAGAATTTCCTTTTATCATTAGACCAATAATTTGACTAATTGAAGAAATAAAACAATGCCAAATCGGGTCGAGTCAAATCCTGCCAGTAGGTTGGGTAAGGACGATCACCAATCAATTAAGTTGTTTACATTAACAAAATCATCAAGTCATCCAGAACAATAACGTATGTTCCACACAAATTACATTTTCCATTGATTTTATTTTAACATTTACACATTCAGATAGGATAAACATTGATATTATTTTTAGCAGATTTAAATAGAAATAGCAAGTTATATATATTTTTGTACATATTTGAGATTTAATCAAGAAGCAGTATTTTTCCAGAAATTCCTTCGCATTTGCATGATGTGTCCTCACTGAAAATAATTTGTATAATTTTACATGGGCAGCGATACGGTGGTGTGGGGACGGGAGGGGGATGTCCCCCAGTGTGTATGACAAGGAGCAGGTAATACTATTACCTCCAATGATAAGAGCGCACAAATTATTACATTATTAAATTGTATTATCTATAAAACAAGTAGCGTATACATGTATATAATTTAGCCCCATTTTTAAAAAAGATTTTCGACATCAGAATGCATAATCATTTCATTCTGAGTCACCTGTGGATTTTGTTTCACACACACTCGGAAAGCACTGAGCGTACAGTGCTTCATACATTACGTTGGTGTAAGGGAAGAAATCAAATCAATTGTTTATCACCCAAAGCAAGAATTCCATCAATCTATACATTTCTAGCGTATTTGTTTGACGTTTGATTTTACGAAAATAGAACCCCAAAAGATGTCAAAATTCAAAATATATTTCGGGATTTGTTGTTTCCGAGTGGTCCTGGAGGTGGGTGGGGGGTGGGGTGGGGTGGGTATTTATATCATGTGCCCTGCTCCCTACTTCGTATTCAAGAAATAGCTGTCAATTACTTGTCTTAAAGGGACAATCTCGTTACGATCAACAGGGCATAGAATTGGAGTGCTAATTATAGATTTACTCATTGACTGAAAATAATACCCAACATGATAAGGTCATATTACTGTTGCTTCTGCATAAATGCGCATAATTTCAGTCACTGTGTTCATCTTAAACTAGGACACTGATTCCATGCTCTGTGTTAAAGTCAGTTCTTTTGTTGACGTCATTGTCCCCTTAAACGAAGGTACAACATTAAAAGGAAGTTACAACGTTGTATAATGTTGTCAAAACTTCTAATAGTATTCTTACTCTTTTTGTACCAATAAATACAAAATTTAACCAACATGTGAAAGTATCAGCTCAATACGGTGTCTAAGTCATGAGACAAGTGTGAAAAACGATCCACAATTATTACTGAAAACACATTACATGAAAACACAAAATGTCCATATTTGGTCATGTTTTCTCTGAAATGAGAGCACCTTTGATAAAATAATGTTCAGACTGATTGGTACCTTTACCAACTTCATATCAAGTTAGCTTTCAGATAATAATTTGGTTTATCTAGGCAATCAGACAGTTACCAATGTTGTACCTTCCCTTTAATTAAAACCCTGCGACGTGCCATGACACTTATACTCACACCGCGGTTGCATCGCGCTTTTTTTTTTACAGTAGGTGTGAAAGGGCGCTATAACTTCTGTTACGTTGAACACTACCAACTGTCAATGGTTTTAACAGATGCCTAGAGGTCCTCTAGACCCTAGACAACAATTTGAAGCCAAAAAAAATGTAAGGGCCCTTTAGGTTGATGTTTATTTTAGTTCTGATAACGCTTTTTCCCCTACCCCAAATCGACATAAGAGACAACAGGTGGACAACAAGACTATTGGAGTGGCAACCAAGGACAGGGAAAAGGAAAAGAGGTAGACAGAGAAGAAGATGGAGAGATGACATCAGGGCATATGCAGGAACAACATGGACAAGAACAGCTAGAAATAGAGATGAATGGCATTTTCATGAGGAGGGCTAGATCCTACACTGGATGAACACAGCCTAAATGAATGAATGAATGAAAATCGACATAAAATATACCCTATTATGTGTACCCATAGCAGTTATAGGAATACAAATCTCTCATCCAATGGGTGAGGGTGCCAGTATGTCTGGATTCATGGTCAGGCACAATATAGTGGGTAACTGATAGCTTTTGATAAGCCGCTCAGAGCCGAAGTCAATGCCCTTGTGTGTTGACAGATGACATTAGGATTTGTACACGGTCCTATGGGACCATGCAGGATTTGTACACGGTCCTATGGGACCATGCAGGATTTATACACGGTCCTATGGGACCATGCTTTTTGCAGTAGGATTTTTTGGGTCAAGGGTTCAAAGCAGGCTAATGAGAATTAACCATGCTATTTGGGGATACCTCAACAGTGAACTTACGGAATTTGAGAAATTTGGGGTGAGCATGAACGGAGTAATTAAATTTTATTTACAAATCTACTCTCTTATATAAGTTTGAGGCTTTGCATGGTGGAATATCGATATCGTTTCGGTTTGCGGTAACACCATGTGTTTATCTCAACTAACGTGAAGCTGAGGTACAGGTTCTGAAAAACAATAACAGCGCCATGGCACTTCGCAGGGTGTTAAGCAAACAAATTATTTCTTTTGTTTTTAGCAAAGGAACTCCTAAAAAAGTATTACTTACGAGTTGATCTAAAATAATAAATAATCAAATAGATTAATAAAAGATCAAATAATTGTGAATTAAAATTAGTATGAAATTATCTAAGCATGTTTACCCTTACAGTTGTTTTTGTTTTATATGCCTAAATGGTGAACAAACACTGTCACATTACTTTTCTTGGTAGAAAGTCATGTTACAGCATTCAGTGAACCATTTCTGAAAATAAACTCTGTACCTTATTTTTGTAACCAATGTACATAATATGTACATTAGTTACAAAATATAAGGTACAGAGTTTATTTTCAGAAATGGTGTCACAAGACGATATTATCGTCTTGTGACACCAGGGGCGCCAAATATCGCCCAAATATGCTCTAATCATTGTGTAATTGCTGTAAACCATAATCATGTCTAGTAGTAATTTAGCTAGGTCTGAAGTTGTTTGTACATTTTCATCGTTTTATCAAAAAGCTAGCTTTCATTTTAGGAGAAGCTTTAATTTGTTTTTATTTTTATTTCATAATTCTCATGAAGTATAATGGAATATAATAACCTTATTTTTATTATTTTGTTTGGATTTATAGAGAATGCTTATTTGTTAATAGTCCACAAAACATTACGCTAGCAATGTTGGCGCCCTGCATTCCTCAAGACTAATGTGATAAATGAATATTGTGCGATATTCAATCGATGTTATTGATGGTTCGGATAACACAGGGCTAAATACAGTGAAATACTAAACAAAACTAATGATAATTCAACATTTTATATAAATAGTGCATACAATTAAAGGCACAAGATATTTTAAACAATTACTTTTAAACTCTAAAATATATTTCGAGATTTAACTTTCCCTACATTTTGTTCGATTCAATTCAATTCAATTCGATTAAAACTTAATAAAATTTAACTTCCCTTATAAACCAAGAATTTTCGATTCTATTCAATTGAAATTAAAATGAAATTCATTATTTGCTTTATCGATTTCGATATTTTTTTGTTTGAAAAAACAAAATAAATTAGTTTTTAATATTTTGTTTTCATTATCAGTTAAATCTTGAAATATAATATTCCTATATTACACTGATATCCTTTAAGATTCATTATAAACTATGATGTTGAATAATATGTAATGTTCTCAACGCATATTGTATACGTATGCTACAAATTATTGTTTGTCCATAGAGATGAGGTTTGTTTTAAATTTGCCTTGATTATTTCTTCATGAAATTAAAAGTGGCTATGCAAAATACATCTTCTCAAATACCATAATAATCATTACCACTAAGACATATCCATTATTGACGAATTTATATCAAGCACATCGATTGTGAGCAAAATGGTATGTCTTCTGAGAGGTCGTGAATATTCGTCCCTTTCAATTTGAACTGTAAAATATATAGCTGTGTTGATAGATACTATAGTTGGAAGGCCAATGTTATACAAAAACAAATTATTGGTGATCGTCCTTTAAAAAAAATCAGGGAGATTTTTATTTTTGTTGTGGTCACACTACATCTCGTTTAGGGAAAATGGCCAACCTGGAGATAATGTTACTTTCAAAATATAAAAATGGAGGGAGAAGCGATATGAATTGTGACATGACTTCATTTTGTTCTGATTACAAACACTGACCCCAATTAGCCTATTATAGTCTTTCCATACCCATAATTCTCCATATAATGGGAGGGGGAGGGGGATGAATTTGTACCAATATGAAAAACGTGCACATGTATTTATTTTCCTGAACTTGAATATCTCCAAATCCCTGAGGGGGGAGGGGGATGGGGATGGAGGGGGAGGACGATCACCAGTCACTAAATTCTTTCTCAGTTCGCCGAACTAATTAAATTTCTTCCAAACAAAGACAAATCACCTCTGATTGTTATTGGTTAAATGCCATTCCATAGAACAATACATATCACTGTTTTATATATAATTATTATGTTATCATACAGAATCTACTGTCAGTTATCAGCAAAACCAACAAATTGATAGTATTAGTATTAGTTCATTCGGCATGTATTGTTAAGTTGAGCACATCCTCTTTGGTCAACTTAAATATCAACTAAGGTCGCATAAAAAGCGATCTAATTAAACTCTTATAAAATACACAATCTGAATTTGAATAAATGTTTGGTCATTCCGTTGTCTCAAAAGTTTTTGGTATTCTTGTTATTTCTCCGGCGTACGTTTTAGTCAAACTTGGTAATAAGATTGGTAATAATCAGATTATTAAAATAAATAAATAAATAAAATTGGGGGTCTAAAGGTCTTAGGATGATCGGGGTGGTGAGGAGGATTGAGCCACTCCTCATCCATGAAATGTCCCGTTTATGATCAGCGTCTCAAATAGCCTCTCCTAATTCAAACTCCAACTGCCCGGCTTCACGTGCCAATCCCCGTTTAGAACTGAGGGCAGGGGTGTGAATGCGGATTTCTGGCGCCTTAAAACCAGTTGCTCCAGGTAGGTGGGGCTCGTCAGCCTTGGGAGGCAGCCCACCTAGGAGAAGGAAAACTCTGATTCCAAACCCCAGCTACTGGTATATAGCTCCACTGCCTTGTGGCTTACTTGTGTTAGAGCAAAGGCTAAGGGAGTAAACCCTGAAAGAAAATCTGGAGTGGAGCCCCATAGGTGGTTGAGTGCTTTATCGAACACTTCTCCGGCAACTCCTGCAGACAACCTGACACCGAATGTATTGGTCCTACCTTTCCTTCGGATTGCACCAGCAAGACCGAGAGGGGGATTCTGGCGATTGGGGAACCCAGTTTCTCCTTATACGTCCCCAGGCTAGCGCCCTGGAGAGGACACTTCAGTTACGCTCTAGCGTAGAAACCAACACGGAGAACTTCAGTTACCGGTTATAAGCCTGAGCTGATTTGGCGTAAAGCTAGGCGCCAGGGGTTGTTCTCGACGGTGGGAGAGGTTATTTAACTTCACTGGGCAGCTACCGCCCATCTTAAGCTGAGCAACCCTCAGCCAGTTAGGTGCTACCCCGCCACTGGCCACCTTGTTCCACTGGGTGCGTGGGACTTAGGGTAACTCTCGACAAGTGGACAGTAACAACTGCACCAACCAACAAAGCAAATAAAAATAAATCAGCGCTCAAGTTTGGGTCCTGGAATGTTCGCACAATGACGACCGGAATCTCAAATGACCTCAAATCCATCAGTGACGTTCGGAAAACTGCCATCATCAACAACGAGCTCCTTCGTTTACAAATTGGCATTGCAGCCCTACAAAAGACACGCCTGGCAGACTCTGGATGTCTGAAGGAGAAAGATTACACCTTCTTTTGGCAATGTAAAAAATAAAGAAGATACGAGAGAGTATGGAGTTGGCTTTGCTATAAGGAACTTACTTCTTGACTCCACAGAACTTCGCAAAAATGGTTCTGAGCGTCTCCTTTCCATGCGCTTGAACACTACGGATGGTCCAGTGCATCTCCTAAGTGTATATGCCCCAACCCTCATGGCAGACAGGGACATAAAAGATTATTTCTATTGCCAACTCGACAGCATCATTGGTCAATACCCCAAACAGGAAGCCCTTGTCATCCTCGGCGATTTTAATGCCAGGGTAGGCTCCGATCAAGATGCATGGCCAATATGTCTAGGCCATTTTGGAGTGGGGAAGACAAAATAATGACAACAGTCAGCGTTTACTGGAATTGTGCTCATATCACGAGCTTTGTATCACAAATACCTTCTTCAGTACTAATCCACACCATAGAGTATCTTGGCATCAATTGGACCTCATCATATCAAGACGGTCACACATCAAGGGTGTACTTCTTACCAGAACATACCACAGTGCCGATTGTGACACAGACCACTCACTCATCTGTTCCACGATCAGACTGCAGCCAAAGAAAATCCACCGTTCCAAACAGCAAAGCCACGTATCAATGCAACAAATATTGTCTTCCCAGACAAAGTAGGTGAATTTAACACGGCACTTGCATCTGCATTAACTCAACACAATCATTGTTCTCACTTAGAACAACAATGGCAACACCTGAAGACAGCTACACACTGCATTGCACTATCAGCCTTCGGAAAGAAAGCTGGATCTAAAAGTAATGACTGGTATGCTGAACATGCTGAAGTACTCAGTCCACTCATCGAGGCCAAACGCACTGCTCTACAAGTTCATAAGGACTCACCGTCAGCTCATTCTCTTCAGACTCTGCAGGCTGCAAGAAGCAACGTACAGAAGATGGTCAGAACCTGCGTGAACCAGTACTGGACAGATCTCTGTGCCAAGATACAGCAAGCGTCAGGCATGGGCAACATCAGGGGGATGTACGAGGGAATCAAGAGGGCTATTGGTCCTACCCAGACAGCTCCGCTAAAGTCTACTTTGGGTGTGGTCATAACAGACAAGTCGGAGCAGCTGGAAAGATGGGTCGAGCACTACTGCGCAGGCCCGTACGCAGGATTTTTTATGGGGTGGTGCGAATTTGTACTGATGGGACCAAAAATGCCTTGGGAAACTATATAACGTCGGTTTCGCGCCCTTTCATGTGGACCTTTTGTGGACCTTTTGGTAATTTGGGGGGGGGGGGGGTGCGTACGCACCCGTCGCACCCCCCCACCCCCCCGCCTGCGTACGGGCCTGCTGCGATCTCTACTCTCGTGAGAACAAAGCCCATCAGGCTGCTCTTGATGCCTTCGAACGACTACCACAGATGGCTGACAACATACCCACCCTGGAAGAATTGAGTAAGGCAATCGATAGATTACCTTCCGGTAAAGCCCCGGGGAAAGACTGCATACCAGCCGAGGTCATTAAATGCGGGAAGCCCACCCTGCTAATTCCACTTCACAAGATTTTGTGTCAATGCTGGGAAGAAGGTACCGTACCGCAAGACCTGAAGGATGCCAACATCATAACAATGTACAAAAACAAGGGAGAGCGTAGTGATTGTAACAATTATCGTGGAATTTCACTGCTTAGCATAGTTGGGAAGTTATTTGCCCGAATAGTGCTTCACCGACTACAAGAACTTGCAAACAGGGTATTTTTGTATCCTCACTTTGTCTCTTCTATAGATACTATCATGGAATGTGCTCCAACGGTCTTTCGTCGGTCGTCCCTCCAAACCGTCCTTTTGGTCGCACTACTCGCTTCTCAGTCCATTCACATCCTCATACAGTCACAGTTCCCAAATGCGATTCTAAGATGTATTCAACAAGTTTCTTCCCACGTACTGCTTCACTTTGGAATTCCCTTCCTTCATCTTGTTTCCCTGTTGCATACAATCCATTTAAGTTCAAGCGTAATGTCAACAGGTTTCTCTTAAATGGACTAATTTTCTTGTTAGCCCTCACCTTGAGTGGCCTTTTGGCCTTGTGATGGGCGACTTACATACAAAAAAATCCTGAGTCACAATGTGGGTTTCGCGCCAAAAGGTCTACAATAGATATGATATTCTCTTTAAGACAACTTCAAGAGAAATGTTGGGAGCAAAAGCAACCACTGTACATCGTCTTCATCGACCTCACCAAAGCCTTCGACCTTGTGAGCAGAGACGGACTATGCAAGATGCTGCCTCTAATTGGCTGTCCACCAAAGCTCCTAAGTATTGTCAGGTCTTTCCATGATGGCATGATGAGCACTGTACAATTCGACGGTTCAATGTCCAAGGAATTTGGGGTAAAGAGTGGAGTTAAACAGGGTTGTGTTCTTGCACCTACATTATTCAGTATCTTCTTTGCTTTACTGCTCAAACATTCCTTCACATCAGCAACTGAAGGAATCCACCTCCATACTAGATCTGATGGCAAGCTGTTTAACATTTCTCGACTGAAGGCCAAGACCAAGACAAAGGAAGTGCTTATCAGGGATATGCTCTTCGCAGACGATGCAGCCATCTCAGCTCACTCAGAACCAGAGTTACAGTCTCTAGTGGACCGTTTTTCATCGGCATGTGACCAATTCAATCTAACAATCAGCTTGAAGAAGACACAAGTGATGGGACAAGGCACTCCTTATCCTCCAGCAATTACCATCAAGGACTACCCACTGGAAGTTGTCCATCAATGCACTCACCTCGGCTCCACAGCCACTGACAACCTTTCACTTAATGTAGAACTGTGCAAACGGATAGGCAAGGCTTCCACAACCCTCTCCAGATTGAGCAAGAGAGTGTGGGATAACAAGCATCTAACTACAACCACCAAGATAGATGTATACAAGGCCTGCGTCATCAGCACTCTACTGTACGGCAGTGAGTCTTGGACAACCTACTCCATGCAGGAAAGACAGCTTCAAGTATTCCACATGAGATGTTTGCGTCGCATACTTGGAATCACATGGCAAGACAATATTACCAACAACGAGGTCCTCTCCACAGCAGGTATCCCATCAATGTACACTCTGCTACGTCAGAGACGTCTTCGCTGGCTAGGACATGTCAGCAGGATGGAGGATGGCTGAATACCCAAACACTTACTGTACGGGGAACTTGCCAAGGGAAAACGAAGTAGAGGTCGTCCACAGCTGCGATTCAAGGATGTCTGCAAGTGAGACATGAAAGCTCTCGGCATGGATGTCGACAGCTGGGAGGCCCTTGCCACCAATAGAGCAGCTTGGAAACATGAAATGTCAAAATCTCTGCTTAAGGGCGAAAGCACACTCCGAACAGCTGCTGATGAAAGGAGGAATAAGAGGAAGTCTAGTGAGAGTCAGCTGCGATCAACAAACACTCAACCATCCACAGTTCCACCAGTCTTTCAATGTCAGGGCTGTAACCGATTTTGTAAATCCAAAATTGGTCTCTACAGTCACACAAGACGGTGTACATTATCCTCTACAGGCGCTTCTCCATAGTCTGCCAAGACTGACGGATGCTCTCTCTCTCTCAAATAAATAAAATTGATATGAATGCTAATACATGGACTTGGTGTAAATTTGGTAAAGTATCGGTCATACTGAGAACGTATTCCGTTTAAAATGCTTTCATCTTAGAGAATAAAAGAATTTAATAATTATCTTGAAATTACATAAAGTTGCCTGCCGGTAACATGTTGAAAAACATTAAAAGCGTATTTTTTTAATTTTTTTTCTTTTTTTTCTTTTCATTTTTTGTTGTTGTCTTTTTGTTTTTTAAAAGTGTGAGCACCTATTGATGAAACTTTCACATGTTAGTTTTATATCAATCATTATCTATAGACATATTAATTCCTAGAGGCCAGTTTTCACACTCAAGAATCTGAAAAAATTATGTGCATCTGCCCATAGGGTTCTGTGCACGCAGTTATCTAACGCAGTTGAAGCATGTCGATAATCACCCGGTGGTCACACACGTTCCAATGCAGTTTCAGACAACAATTGTGATTAGCACAACAACTTTGGGCTTAAAAGGACGGCCCTTAATATTGGCCAATCAGCTTCATTTTAACAACAGCTTTATCAGCAAGAACAAAAACAATCGGTAGGGGGCGTCCAAAGTTGTAAGTACAACTCCGCCGCATTGTTACAATAATTCTGTCCGAAAATCGTATTCGCACTGTAAAAATGGCGAAACCCACAATCTTTGGTTGAAAATTTACGCGTTTTTAAAGTAGTTAAACAATTATTTTAAATCATCATTAAAAAGAGGAATAACGTACTTTCAGTTTGCCGAAAGAACTAAATTGATATCAACTGCGGTTCAAAAGTTACGCTCTCAAAAAGCAAAACAAAATAGCGTGTTTTGAGAAGTTTTCCCGTGGATTTCCGAGTGTAGTGGATGGTCGCTGCTTAGGTTGCGCTAAGAATTTCATATGGGACCGAGAAACATGTCAGCCATTATCCATAGAGGACAGGAGAAACATGTCTTATATCAGTCATTATCCATGGAGGACCAACAAACAATTTGCCATTTGAGAAAACGCACATTATTTTTGACCTGAAATCAATATGATTTCACGTGCTTAGAAAACACTTGCCACAATGACGTAATCAGTTCTCATGATAACTAGTATACCTCTACCAACTTCACATTTCGTAAGCTTTTAGATTGTAATTTAGTCATCGATTAATTACCAAAAGTGTAACCTGCTTTTAAAGCCACATGTTTTTGTCAAATATTTCTTGTTGAATTAAATGTTGGTCACAAAAGATAATCTTTGAATGAATTGTACGAATTCATTCAAAGATTTACCCTCGTGTTTGGCAATTTCATCGGTTATTCCCGGCAGTTTTAATTTTTAAGTCTGAAAATTACTTTTTCCTTGCATAAATGCAAACAAATCATCAGATTTTAATGTAATGAAATTCCAAAATGAATTGATGTCGGCCTGTCATAAATTCATTTAGACAATGAATTACTGTTAAACCATGTTTTTTGACAAAATATTTTCTGAAGTATTTACTTAAACTATTTTCCCCTTTCTTTCAGAAAAATATAAATTATCAGGTTAAACAAAAACCATGACCAAAATGTTGTGCAGTATAGCAAGTCAATGTTCAAATAAATTAGAATATTTCATTTAAATAAAAACACACGAGTATTACTTCTAAACTGATTTCGAGATTTAAATCCTTAAAAATTCAAATTATTTTCCGTTTTGTTTGCATGTAACTGCAAGATTCTTTTCAAATATTATAATCAATTTGTATCTTTCAGAAATATTACAAAGGCATCTTAGAAAAAAACAATTGTAGTTTTTATTTGCAATTTAATCTTATTTAAATCTCGAAAAATAAATGCAATTGATACCACACACACCAGGATTTTTTATATACCTTTATCACACCTCGACCATCTTCGTAAGGTTACTTGACGCACGCACGCACGCACGACTACAGCGCTAATTATTGCGTAGGGATTAGACTATTTTTCCTTCCAACCTCGGTTTGGTCACGTGGTTTTTTATTGAAGAAAATAAAGATGGCTGCACCATGATAACGGTCAATTGTTCTCTGTTCTGTGGTACGGTGGTTATAAGATCCATGTTGTGTAACTTTTCTGTGTTGACATTTTGACTAGTTTTATTTAAATCTCTTCCAATAAAATGACAGACGCCCAATATCGTCCAATCACACCCAACAATGGCCCTATGTCACCTTCAGTCGCAACTCCCGTGCATGCATGGTATTAGCTAGAGGGGTGTCTAGGTGTTAGACACCCTGTTAAAATTTTGGACACCCTATTTCATCTGTCATGTACATGTAAAAGTATTGGAAGTGAACAATTTGGACACCCTGTTTTGAAATTTCCAGCAAATTTGGACACCCTCTTTCTAATTATTGGCTAACACCTTGCGTGTATGCAGCTCTCTTAATGAACCAACCGTTACATATTAAATGTCATAGATAGAATCAATTCATGCTTATTACTATTATTACATTTTATGTAATAATTTAGTTTTATTACATAAAATCTAACACTTTTTCATTTAGGTTTCACTTGTAATGTTGTTTTTGTATAGATGTTAAACTGCATTTGTTCTATATGTGAATGCTGAAGTTGTTTTTCTCAAACGGGCTATGAAAACATGTATCACATTTCACCTTCAAAATGATAAATCTTGTCCTCTGTGTGAAATAATAACTTAGCAGATGTGTTAAAAACAGATTCAACCATTCAACAGATTTGTTAAAATACACCATAACTGTAACATTAAATGACTCCCGTGCAGCGGATTATTTTCATTTCACTATTCACTATTTGATGTCCATATATACCATGAATCCCACTTAATGTTCCAATACTCGTTAGTCTATTCAACAGCTTAATATTAATAATCTACAATGTACCATTGTACTCAATATGGATTAAGTTGTTGCCAACATGGAAATAAATATGTGACATTGTATTGTCACAACTACAACTACTACTACACAGTAAAATCCATTAAAGTATGTTCTCCGCACAGTGGATTATTTTCATATCTGACTATTCACTATTTGATGTCCATTCCATGTATTCCATTTAATGCCCCGGTACTTGTTAGTCGATTCAACAATTCAGCAGAAAGTATACCATTCACCACCATTACTAACATAAATAAGTTCACTGCAGCGGATTATTTTCATTTCACTCTTCACTATTTGATGCCCATCCCATGTATCCCATCTAATTCCGCTGGGGTATTCACCATTAAGTGTATCAGATGTAGGATTGTCCCCTGTACAACGATTAAACCACCAACCCCCTTTTAATAACTCTGCACAATTAGACTCGGGATCCTTATCATTGTCTCTGTCGTATGTTGAGAACTGTTGACCAGCTGCCGACTCAAAAGGTTGTGAACCTTGATAGGAAACAAAAATAAAAAATATAATGTAAATAAAAGTCATGGCTCAACAATTTGAATTTCTATAATTATTAGGTGCTTTGTGTTTTACTCTCTGCCTTTGTCCGGATACAAAGTAACCTTATTGAATATTTCAAGCGGTTTTTTTTTCAAGGAAAAACATAACGATGTAAATGATCATGTGCAAAGTTATTGCTCAACATTAGGAAACGGTTCATCTATCCAGCAACATGAACCCTAAAACCAAATGTATAATGTTGGAATCTAGCAGATATTTATGACAGGGCACGGCAATGACAATGTCTCCCAATAATTGTCGTCTCTATAATATGTTTGTATTCAGAGCACACACATAATAATTCATTATTCCATTGTTTTGTTTCTATTACAGACACCCCTATCAGCGTATTTTGGCCATTTTGTTTCAATAAATCATCCCGTGCCCATTATAGTCACTGGCTCGTCAGGGAGTAAAGCATACAGTTGACACGGACTAGGGATCTTGCTTTCGTGTCAACTGTATGCTTTACTCCCTGACGAGCCACATCATTCGAATTCTATTCTGCTAACCCGGGATCAGAAGGGAGTGCGGCACATGTATCACAATGACCGACTCAGCAGTAAAGGAGTTAAAGGTTAAAAGAAGTAATGCAAAGGCAGCACTGACAAGGCAAAGGAAAGCCATGTGTTTGATGATTGAAGGCAACAGGGCAAACGATGAGGTGGTAAGTCAGCTTGAAAAGTTTGAGTTAATGTATGAGAGCCTGGTTCAGAAGCATGAAGCTTATACGGAGCAGATTTTGGATGATGATGAATTTGTTGCTGAAGAAGCATGGCTGGAAGAATGTCAACAAATGTTCATCAATCTACAGTGTGAGGCCAAAGATTATTTGAGTGCAAAACCTACTAAGGACAAGTCAAGTCCGAAGGAGGCAACCAGTTCCAGTGCCGAGCAAACCAGTTCCAGTGCCGAGCAAACCAATTCCAGTACCAAGCATTTTTCAGAATCTGAAAACCATATCAGTATAATCAGCATAAATGAATCAAGTGAGCAGGAGGAAGAACCGTTGAAAGCAAATGCAGTGACCACTGATGTTAACAAACCCTGTGGGTTTAAAATGGAAAAGCCGAAGATGCCCAAGTACACCGGGGATGTCAGAGAGTACGCCATCTTTAAAGATGATTTCAAGCACATGGTCGATAAGAGGTATGGTAAGAGGGATGCCATCACACTTTTGCGTACATGCCTTCAAGGAAAGCCACTGGAGCTGATTAAGGGGATTGGGTCCGACTACGATGCAGCCTGGGAGTATCTCGACTATGGTGATCCACGATTTATTGCTGACACCGTCACGCACGACATCATGAAGTTTAAACCACTCCGAGACGGAGAAGATGCCAGATTCTGTGAGCTAGTTCATCTAGTGAGAAGGAGTTACAACACACTGAAGGAGGTGGGGCGAAACAATTACATGGATAATAATCACATGTTGGCAGTCATTGAGCAAAAAATTAACTCTGACGACCGTAAGGTGTGGTCCAGACACTTGGAAAGGGAGAAACAGATGGCAACGCTGGAGGGACTGCTAGCCTGGATGTCATCAGAAATGAAATCAAGGATGAGGGCAACGGCACCAGTACGATGCATGACTCAAAATCCTCAGTTAAGCATTAACCATGTTCACCAGAAAGACCAGAAGCCAATGCCTTCCCGTGACAAGTGCTGGATTTGTCACGCTTCCAGTCACTGGACAGACCAGTGTGAGAAGTTCAAAGTGATGAGTCCAGAAAGCCGATTTAAGATCATTAAAGACAACCATGCATGTTTCAGCTGCCTCAAAAGGGCAGGAAAAGAACACAATGTGTCAACCTGTGCAAGACGACGACAGTGCCCCAAGAAGATGAATGGAGTCCAGTGCAAACACTTTCATAACCAGTTACTGCATATTACTCCTCAGCAAGCCACTGCTCAATATGCCACCGGTTTAGTCAGTGTTGCAGTGAGTACAATCCGAGCCGAAGTATTACTCCCAGTACTGCAAGTACAGATTGTGGGAATCCAGATTACTCAGCCAGCAAATGTCCTCCTCGACTCTGGGGCACAGATATCACTGATAAGAAAGTCTCTTGCTGAGGAATTGAAGCTCAAGGGAAGGAATGTTATCACTACCATCAGCAAGGTGGGAGGAGAAGAAGAAGAGCTTCAAACTAAAATGTATGATGTCCGTCTTCGTCCAAAAAACAAAGGTCCAACTTACACTGTTGCTGCCATTGGTATCCCCTGCATAAGTGAGGATGTTGCGGAAGTTGACCTATCAGAGACGGCCAAACTCTTCAAATTGCACCCAGGAAGTCTCCATCGAGGTAGTGGCCCAGTCGATCTGCTCATTGACATTGATCATGCAGGCCCAGACCGCCCTGAAGAAAACAGCTGAGGCTGCCGAAAAACAATATCCAGATGCAGCACGAGTCCTGAAGGAAAACACCTACATGGATGACATATGTGATTCCGTCCACAATGTGAAGGAGGCCAAGAAGCTAAGAAAGGAAATATATGAGGTCTTAGCTGAAGGGGGATTCCAAGTAAAGGGCTGGCAGTCTAATGGAACTCTGGAGGAGAATGATAACAGCAACCAGGAAAAGGAGCAAATGAAGTTTCTGGATACAACGACTGAAAAAGTGCTGGGGACGGTATGGAACCGACAAACTGATGAATTCCACTACAAGGTCATGTTGGACTTGGAAGAGTATTTGCCCACAGACGATGGTGAACCAATGCAGAAAAAGTTAACAAAGCGCCAGATCCTGAGCCAGATTGCACGGATCTTTGACGCCATTGGATTTGTTGCAGCCTTTCTCATCCGTACCAAGATTGGAATGCAGCGGCTATGGCAACAGGGTCTTGACTGGGACCAAGACCTACCCGATGCTGATCACGACAAATGGATTCCACTATTCAAAGAGATGAAAGAACTGAACAAAGTCAGTTTCAAAAGATGTCTCACCCCGTCGAATGCAGTTGGGGTGCCCATGCTCTGTATCTGCTGTGATGCTTCGGAGGAAGCTTTTGGAGCGTGTGCCTACATCCAATGGCAAATAAATGATGGCACCTATGATGTCCCTTGAAGAGGCTTACCATCCCACGACTGGAATTGCAGGCAACAGTCATGGGTACGAGGCTGTACCAGGCCATCATGGAAGAGATGCGCCTACCAGTGAAGGAAGCAGTGTTCATGACTGACAGCAGGATTGCCCTATTTTGGATTCGAAGCCAAGCCAGAGGTTTCAAACCATTTGTATCCAACCGAGTAAGCGAAATTCAGAGCCAAACAGATCCATCACAGTGGAGGCACGTTCCAGGTGCGCTGAATGTAGCAGATGACGTCTCCCGCGGAGTAACTGTGGAACAACTGACCCAGCGTTGGAAAAATGGCCCAGTATTTCTGCACTTCCCAGAAGAAAGTTGGCCACAAGACACAGAGAGGGTGAACCAGGTTGAGGTAGATAAGGAACGACGCAACACCCAAGCCGTATTCATCACAACTGAAACTCAGGAAGTCATCGACTGCCAGAAGTATTCCAGCTGGAGAAAGCTAAGCAGAGTCACCGCCTATGTTCTGCGGTTTGTCCAGAATGTACAGACCAAGATGCAGTCTGGTGTATACCAGGGGTCTCAACGGGGTCCACTCTCACCCCAGGAGCTGACAGAAGCTGCCAACTACTGGATCATCAAGACACAGAAAAATCTACACGGACGTATGGCTAACGGAGAATTCAAGTCACTAAGTCCATTCACCGATGATGCAGGTATCTTGAGGGTTGGAGGCCGACTGCAGGAGTCTACGATGTTGTACACTACAAAGCACCCTGCACTGCTTCCCCATGATCATCACATTTCCCGTCTGATTGTGCGCAGTATCCACCAACAGGGCCAAACTGGAGTTGCTACTACAGTTGCGAAAACCAGACAGAGATACTGGATCCTGAAGGCACACAAGCTAGCTAAGACGATCAAATACCGCTGTGTGGTTTGCAGAAAGATGGAGCATAAAGTAGAGACACAGATCATGGCTGATTTGCCGAAGCAACGCCTGGCACCATACACGCCACCCTTCTACATTACATCATGTGACTACTTTGGACCCTACCAAGTGAAGGTTGGACGTAACAAAACAGCTAAACACTATGGAGTGATCTTTACTTGCCTGAACACCAGAGCAGTTCACCTAGAGTTAGCGACGGACTGTTCCGCTATGGAATAATATGCAGGTGCTCCGCAGATTTTTCTCTATCAGAGGCTTGCCATCTAAGATGATTAGCGACAACGGGACCCAACTAGTCGGAGCGGAACGAGAACTTAAAAAGATGATTCAAGGTTGGGACACCGAAAAGCTGCGACAGTTCGGGGCAGAGAAAGGCATGGAATGGAAGTTCATCACGCCAGGAGCGCCACATCAAAATGGCTGCGCAGAGGCATTAGTCAAGAGCTGCAAGACTGCACTGTGTCCAGGTGCTAACTCCATTTGAGCTTTACACCATCTTTCTGGAAGTTGCAAACCTCGTGAACCAACGCCCAATTGGGAGGATCCCAAATGACCCAGGTGATGGCTACTACCTGAGTCCCAATGATATACTACTGGGAAGAGCCTCAACTGATGTTCCACAAGGGCCATTTCGAGAGACCAGAAATCCGAGGCACCGCGTGGAGTTTGTTCAGAGGATCGTCGACTCTTTCTGGAAGCGCTGGAGCCGAGATGTTCTACCCTGCCTGGTACCACGCAAGAAATGGAGAGCTGAAAGGCGTAACGTACGGATTGGGGATGTGGTTACTGTTTTAGATAGCAACGCAGTCCCAGGCAAGTGCTGTGTTGGCAGGGTTCTGGAGGTATTCCCTGGATTGGATGGCAAGGTGGGGAACTTGACGGTGAAGACAGCAAGCGGAGAGTACCAGAGGCCCATCACAAAAATAGCAGTAATCTACCCGGCAGAAGGTCATGATGATGAGGACTAGGCCCTCATCGGGGCGAGGATGTTCCACTGAGGCAGTGAATTGTGAGACTTAGCCTGCAGCTTGAAGAGCGCCCTCAATAGACTGTAGTTAGTTATGTTTACATGTGATTGTTTCAGCCATTTTTACATTATGTATTTCCTGTAGCAGTTTTTCACCGAAAAGTTTGTAGTTAAAACAGCAGTTTTCAGTGCTAACTTCAGAGCCTGTGGACACCTGGTTAAGCTAGAGTCTTGCCAAAGAATTCGAATTATGCATTAAAATACGAAAGCAAGATCTCTAGTCCGTGTCAACTGTATGCTTTACTCCCTGACGAGCCAGTCACACTACACTAATAACCTATCAAATTTAGTACAAATAATTACAAAATCGGCGATTTTACGTAGGGGTTGGTGGTGGGGTCATTTGTCCAACTCAATACCATCCCCTCAATCGTAACAATAGCTTAATCAAGGCGCGTCGGAACGGTTTGGTCGCATGATTTTGCCCCATTTAGCTATCCGAACTCCAGCGCACATTGTACGGACTCATACATACTGTTACACATACACTGTGCATTACTGAACGTAGGTTGGACGTTGACCTTCGTTTACTCGTTTCACATGTATGCAGAGACGGAGTCCATATTTGGGCAAATGTAACATGATCCATCTGCAGTTACTGTGCTTTAGCTATGGGAATACCAGACACTCGCAGACAGCGGTAATTGGATCGCTTTGAAAGCCCGCGCAGTTCAAACTCCTTCTGTAATCGACGTGTGTTTGCACGCATTGTGCTGTGTGTGTGGTATCAAACGGGTCAAAGCTAGGGGCCTGTGATTGGCGTTCATTTAAAATGAACCGCCCACATCTTGCATACGACTTTCCATTAGAATTCCAATGGGAAAATAAAGAAACACAAGCTTTCGGTTACAGAAGGATCAAGGCTGTTGTTTGAGTTCGAATGCGTACGAGGTCACAATGCACAACCGTATCCACGACTTAGTTATTGATCTCGCTGTACAGTGTACGTGTCCGGGGCCGGGGACGGCGCACTGTGTGTGTGTGTGTGTGTGTGTGTTCTGAATTTCTCGGTCTAGCAATCGGTAACGGGCCGGGGTGGGAATAACGTGGCAAGTGCACACTACGACAGCCTTGAGTCAAGGCTATCGTAACAACAAATTGACACCACTGGTTTTGTGTAATAAATAAATACAAAATTGGTAATTTTTTCCGGGGGCGGGGTGGGGTTATTTGTCCAACTCCATACCCTTCCCTCAATCATAACAAATCGCATCCATTGTTTTGTGTATTGCTAACTGCCTTTGTCAAGAAACCAGGTAACCCTTATATTGACAGTTTTACATGAAAAATATTAGGAAACGGTTAATACAACCGGCATGAACACGAAAACGAATGTGTGATGTTGGAATCTTGTAGATAAAAATCGTCGGGTCAGAGCAGAAAGGACTTATAAGAATCTATACATGCAAAGTGTGAGCAAAAAGGACTTATAAGCCATATAAATTACCTGCAATTGCATTATGTTAAGAAAACTTAATTATTTGGATTTATATTTTATTTAACAATGGGAGTACTCACAATTTATATTTAGCATTCAAGACCCATTATCTTGGTACCTAATTAGGTAATTACACTTGATTAATCTTATAAGACCTTTTGTCATTAACAAATAAAATTGTCATCTAGTGTCTATAAGTCCTTATTGCTCTGAGCAGACGAAATATGAAGTTCTATTATTTGATAGTGTTTTGCCTTTTCAATAATTACTCATCGAACGTTTTTGATAATTTCTAGGAGTTGTTTTCAGGACATTCCAAGTAGTTTTTTTTAATGCAATGCAAAAGGGAACACAATCGTGACTAATTAATTTATATTTTTTATATTTCAACCAATCAGAGTAAGGGAGCGTCTCAAAAGTCCGAACGGTAGCAACGTTCTAATTGGATCGGTTAAGTATTCCAGCGCGCGTACATGGTCCGGAACGTTCCATTGGAACGTTCAAAATGCTAACGCGCGTATTCAATCGTGTAGGAATGTTCCCGTAGCTCGGCACAATGTCGCAGTCCAGCAGAACGTTCTGGCGGTCCAATGGATTGCGGGCGTGTGCCCACGGGAACGTTCTTTTGCGCCTAGAACGTGCCCGACTTTTGAGACGCTCTCTAAAGACCATAAATAGTATTATCCCTGATCATTCTTGAAGAGTAAATATGTTGCATACCAATGTTATCGTAGTAATACAATTTAGTGCTTTCTGTCCATGTACTCATGATGTAATTGTCGCTGGAGGACATTATGCTGAAGGGCTTAAAAAACCATCCGCCATAGGCGCCATTTTCATCCGTCAGTTGCACAAACACCGCCCAGTCGCTCTCTCTTGTTAGATTATGGAGTACCTCGTTCCCCAACCAATGTTCTTTCATCATTAAGCCGAATCCGTCCTTGTACTCGTTCCAGCTTCGAGTGAAATTCTCAGACCCATCTTCTCGCCTCTGTATTACCTATAGTATAACAAGTCTGATATTGAACAGACTCGATGTATTTGAGCTACAATTAGCATATTAGCATAATGTAGGCTATAAGCGACAGATGGGTCATTCCAGGTCAAATCACACACTTTCCGAGGTCAATCTCACGGATTTTTATTTTAATTTCTAGGTTTGTTTGATTGTATGAGAAAACTCCAAAACTTAAATTTGAGCGTTTTTGGTCATGTGGTTTGTGAGTTACAGAAGCGTACACACTGCATGACCCCCGACCAAGGTCTGTCCCCAAGTAAATCATCGTTCCCCAACTCACTGCTGAACCAACCCCAGTCACACTGCTGAACCAACCCCAGTCACACTGCTGAGTGTAGCTATGAAATGATGTATGCAGTGTACATCACATACAGTATACATACTGTGACGCAACAGCAATTAGTATTTTCTACCCTTTTATATAATGGTATAACCTTGGTTCTGTGCGCGATTAGGCGATGCCGGCGCAGAGCGCATTGCAGTGTATGTAGATTTGGGGTCAGTTGTTGCCGTGAACTTGTAAGAGAGTAGTCGTGATAATAGAGTTAGCTCGCACAGTTGTAAAAAGCCGTAAAAGAGATCGTACGTTCAAGTCATAAGCCTGAGGGTGTAGTGCTATATAAGTGGTAAGTCCAGGAGCATTGTATATTGTCGAGGAATTTCTGGGTTTGCCTGTGTGCCGGGCATCCGTTGCACGTGGTTTTGAGGTGTCGTGAGGGGCTAGGTGTCACCTCGCTGTAATTGCATGTGTTGTAATTATCAGAGGGACTTTAAGGGTTGCATGTGTTGCATAAACAATTAATTCAGACTTGGGAAACATACGATTAGTGCTGAGGGGCCACATCGTATGTGTATTGGGTTGCAGGAGTCGATGTACTGTGAGGTGTCTGCCCCTCCTTTGAAAATTCATTGGCCTGTGTGGTGTCTGTGCACCTCCAGTACAAAGACAGTAAAGCCCCTTAATTTGATGCATCTGGACGAGCACTTAGCTAAAAGAGAGGTGTCATAGGTTTTCATGTAGTTATAGGGATTTCCTGTATTGATGATTGTTCTTCTTGTGATTTAAGGACTTGGTCATCTCCAGGTGAGGTGCCTTATTGTTTGCGAATAAACCAGTATTATTTGTTATATAAATACACAACAACTTGTATCTTGGTTACCTGTTTCATAGGGTGGTCTCAGAGCAATTGTATTCATTCATCGGGACGGTAGACTGCTATCCCAACGGATACGTTCCTAACCTCCCGGGGACTTTTCCGGTCAGAGGCCGTCCGCGCGACAATCCCTCCCTAGGGGTGTTGCGTCACAATACATGTATGTGTATGTACTATACATGCATACATAATGTACACTGTATATCAGCATTGGAGTGCCCTGCCCATCTTTAAAAGTACACCCTACCTTAATTACTTTTTTAAAATAAAATTACCATTTGTATATTTGGTATACCCAATGAGTATACTTTGGGCCTTTGTTTGACAGAATTTCATACATTTTAATTTTGCGGCCCACACGGGGTCAAAGGTCATGGAAAACTTTGGAGTTATCTCATACAACCAAACAAACATAGAAAGTGAAAAAAAAGAAAAAAAAGGGAGATTGACTTCGGAAACTGTGTGATTTCACGTGGAATCACGCAGATCCAAAATTTCACATGGGGGGGGGGGGGGTCCTGAAACCTCCTCTTTGCACAATACTGTAATTAATTTTCCTGTGAGCGGTATTTTGTTTGACCCAACGACTCCGTTACTTACATCAATATTGTGCACATTTGTTTTCGGTTATTTTGGGAACCGGATATCCGAAATTGGAAAACACACAAATACATATAAATACTCCTGAATGTATAAAATAACCAATATGAGGCAGGAAGTCAGTTAAAGTTTGCCATTGTTATAGTGCACACATTTTAATAATTTTACGTCATATTAAAGTCATTATAATGGTCTCTATCTCTGAGGTTCTCACCAGCTTAACTTAAGTTTTATACGTTCATTCAAATATTCAAATCGAAGATGTAAAATGTTATTTTTCCAAAATATGAACATCCGACCAACATGGATTAAATTACATATTAATATGGGGTTATGATTGCAGCCAACATTTAACATCATTGGGACCGTGAAATACTACACTTGATCAGGCTTCGTTACGTCCTTATTCTGATTCACCATCCTTGAGTCACGATTTGGGATTCAATCTGTGTCTGGTAAGACAAAAGTGAACTTACAATCCCGACAGGCCATGTCATATTACAGTAGACCTTCAAGCCGTTGTCCAATTGCGGATAGATGGTGTAAACACCACTCACGTTGTTACCAGCATCAAGATAGGCCTGACAGTCTTCATGCTTGTCTAATGACAGATAGTAAGATGTGCTACTAGTAAGTTCATTTGTCAATACCGAAGGTCTTCTGAATGCAGCCTACTTAATATTCTAGTTACCACATACACGGCAGAGGGCATCAAGGGCTTGCATAGGTTCCACCGTTATTGGCCTCTAAAATTATTAAAATTTAATGTAATAAAGAATTCAGAGTAACATAATTTTAAGTGAAAATTTTGCTTTGATATGCAAGTGTATGATCTCTATAATGAATCACTCGGTAAAAACTCACACACTCAGAAAAACCCCGACAATAAATGCTCATTTTTTCAAGTTCAAGTGCACTAATTTTGTCAAACCTAGCAACAAGTTGATTTATAATTTAAAACTGTATCGGCCTTTTTTCTCCGCAAAAACCTTCATAAATTTTTGTGTTGAAGTGTGTTCTTCTCACCTGCGTAATTTTGTCTTTATGAGATTTTAAATTTGGCGCGCCAGGGTCATTAAATATTATTATCTGCAGAGGGGACGCAGTCGTTGCTACGGCAAATATTCATTCTTTCGTTGGTACTTTAGGCGCATTGGTGCGCGTACGCACGTAAAATAAAAATGTCACACGGGTAACGAAACAACCGTGCTCCGTGGACATACTACACCAATTTGGGGTAAAATAAAATCTGAAATTTATGCAGTATCCAACTAGGACCATCGTTAATGTATAACTGCATGTAACATCCCGTATGGGGAGATTAGGCAGTATCCATGCAACTAGGACACTTCCGAAACATTTGGGGCTACCGTGACGTAGACAACGAAGATAGATCACGTGTCTTATGGATGGGATTCTTCAATCAAATGCATGCGTCTTATTTGGAGTCAAATTATTTGTTCAATGGTGTCACGTGATTTTACCAATAATTTCTGTGGATGACAGTTTGGATTCTAACCAAAGAGTTAAGGAAATAAATATAATTTATTTACACTTCATTTATTGCAGGCTTATGAGACAAGCTTATTATGGCAATTCCACGTAAATACATATGTACATCTGCTATAGATGGTCATGATAGATTGTTCTGTTATATTTTGTTAAGTGAAGGGCTTCGGGTGTATTAAGATATACAATGCATTTTTGTAATTAAATGTGTTGTCCATTTCGACGGTCAAGATTATAATGGATCTTTAATTCACTTCATGTTGGCCATTGTGGGGGTTAACAAAATCTGAAATTTATTACAGATACACAGCTGAGTTTTGGTGACCTAATATAATTAAATCCCATCCCGACGTCGCCCAAGGGTGAAGATTTCGATAATATGAAAGCATGACATTTGCAGACAATCTTTGTTATTGTTTACCCTCATAGGGATTGTCACTTTGTGTATGTCTCAATGTAGGGATTAGAACAATTCATATATGACAATACTCATACATGGAAGATATATGACGGTGCAGTGGGAAAGGAAGAACAATAATATTCATATGCGCATTAAAAGGAAGGCTCAACGTTGGATAATAATAATATTGTCAAAATTCTTCTACGAGTATTCTTGTTCTCTTTGAATCAAGATATCTATCAAACAACCAATCAGTGAAAGTTTCAGCTTATTACGTTATATCTTCAATGAGAAAATATTGAACATGCATTGAGATTGTTCGTATTCATTCTAATACGAAATTTAGGAAAGAGTACTTTTCTCAAAACAGGAAATTATTTGCCGGAAGGTGACCACATCTCAAACAAAAACTAATTTCTATGGAATGCCATCATCAGCTTAAAGTGACAATAAAGTCAGGATCAACAGAGCGTGGAATAGGAGTGCTAGTTTTTAGATTAACTTACAGACTACAAATAATACCCCACATGATAAGGTAATATTACCGTTACTGCTGCATAAATTACCTAGTAATTTAGGTGTTCTTCTTAAACCAATTCCATGCCCTGTTGAAAGTCTGCTTTGATCGTTACTGTCCCTTCAACTGCAAATAAAGTTTCATATTACATTTAATGTGCAGTTTGTCAAGGGACAATCATGAGTGGGCACTGTTCAAAGAGTGCTATGGGCTAATTTTTGCAAATGATAAAACTATTTCTCACATTCTCGCTAAACTGCATGTAACTTTCCGTATGCCGCATGCATTTTTTTTTGGAGGATAGCAATGGAAGGTTTGATAAATTTGATTGGTTTTTGTTATTTAATTATTTTTTTTCCTTTCTCGGCTATCAACTCTTTGTAATTTACAAACAATCCACGATCTTTCATTGTAAGTATAAGGGGAAATGGATACAGCATTGGGACGATTCCGCACAATATTCGAGAAAGAATAAGTTAAAAACAATAATGTTTTGACCTACCTGAACACTGTTTATCATTACTGCAAAGTGTACACTCACACAAAGACCCGTGGAGAAAACGAGTACTGTCGCATTCTAGTTCACAATCTGAAAAATACAGTAAATAATATCCCATAAGTCATGAAGATAGACCTCGTGTATTATACAATGAGCTCGACATTATTGTATTGAGTCTTAAAGGGAAGGTACAACATTGGTAATGACCAGATTATCAACTTAACAAATTATTATCTAAAGCATACTTGGTGTTAAGTTGATGCAGTCATTATACAATAAGCTCGACAATATTGTATTGAGTCTTAAAGGGAAGGTACAACATTGGTAATGACCAGATTATCAACTTAACAAATTATTATCTAAAGCATACTTGGTGTTAAGTTGATGCAGTCATTATACAATAAGCTCGACAATATTGTATTGAGACTTAAAGGGAAGGTACAACATTGGTAATGACTAGATTATCAACTTAACAAATTATTATCTAAAGCATACTTGGTGTTAAGTTGATGCAGTCATTATACAATAAGCTCGACAATATTGTATTGAGTCTTAAAGGGAAGGTACAACATTGGTAATGACCAGATTATCAACTTAACAAATTATTATCTAAAGCATACTTGGTGTTAAGTTGATGCAGTCATTATACAATAAGCTCGACAATATTGTATTGAGACTTAGGGAAGGTACAACATTGGTAATGACCAGATTATCAACTTAACAAATTATTATCTAAAGCATACTTGGTGTTAAGTTGATGCAGTCATTATACAATAAGCTCGACAATATTGTATTGAGTCTTAAAGGGAAGGTACAACATTGGTAATGACCAGATTATCAACTTAACAAATTATTATCTAAAGCATACTTGGTGTTAAGTTGATGCAGTCATTATACAATAAGCTCGACAATATTGTATTGAGTCTTAAATGTAAGGTACAACATTGGTAATGACCAGATTATCAACTTAACAAATTATTATCTAAAGCATACTTGGTGTTAAGTTGATGCAGTCATTATACAATAAGCTCGACAATATTGTATTGAGACTTAAAGGGAAGGTACAACATTGGTAATGACTAGATTATCAACTTAACAAATTATTATCTAAAGCATACTTGGTGTTAAGTTGATGCAGTCATTATACAATAAGCTCGACAATATTGTATTTAGTCTTAAAGGGAAGGTACAACATTGGTAATGACCAGATTATCAACTTAACAAATTATTATCTAAAGCATACTTGGTGTTAAGTTGATGCAGTCATTATACAATAAGCTCGACAATATTGTATTGAGTCTTAAAGGGAAGGTACAACATTGGTAATGACCAGATTATCAACTTAACAAATTATTATCTAAAGCATACTTGGTGTTAAGTTGATGCAGTCATTATACAATAAGCTCGACAATATTGTATTGAGACTTAAAGGGAAGGTACAACATTGGTAATGACTAGATTATCAACTTAACAAATTATTATCTAAAGCATACTTGGTGTTAAGTTGATGCAGTCATTATACAATAAGCTCGACAATATTGTATTGAGTCTTAAAGGGAAGGTACAACATTGGTAATGACCAGATTATCAACTTAACAAATTATTATCTAAAGCATACTTGGTGTTAAGTTGATGCAGTCATTATACAATAAGCTCGACAATATTGTATTGAGACTTAAAGGGAAGGTACAACATTGGTAATGACCAGATTATCAACTTAACAAATTATTATCTAAAGCATACTTGGTGTTAAGTTGATGCAGTCATTATACAATAAGCTCGACAATATTGTATTGAGACTTAAAGGGAAGGTACAACATTGGTAATGACCAGATTATCAACTTAACAAATTATTATCTAAAGCATACTTGGTGTTAAGTTGATACAGTCATCAATTATTCTAAGAAAAGATTCCGTCCAGATTGCTTCTATCATACTGTAAATTAGAATTATGTCGATTTTCAAAAAGTTACCATTCAAAATAAAAAGCATGCTAACAATTTCTTCTTAAAAATGTATTATTATTTCTTAAAACGTATTTCTTAATGATGTACCTTATCCCTTAACATTATCCTTCATGAATTATGTTCTGAAAACGATGTGATTATTTGCAAATACGAGTCACTTATTTTGATGAAATTTAGAGGTGACTCGTATTACTTCTGTAATGAATGTGTAACCATTTTTGTCACTCAGTGAAACAGGCCATGCCTTTGTAATTTTGGTCAGTGACCATATGTAGCTATCTAGCAAGCCTCCATTCGAATTGGACATTGAACATGTGTATAATACAGTATAGGACCTACTCATGTTAATTATTATGCTACATCTATTACAGCTGTTTTAAGGATGTCTTTCCGTCAGATATTTGTCAATTTGAAATATATATTTGTTTGTGTGTGCAGTTTACTCCGAGTTAGTATACACTTTCTGCAAGTTCACCAAATAATATTTTGATCCTATATTATTAAAAAAAAATTCTAATTTGTATGACATGACTTTGATTATAATTTAATTAAAATCATTTTTTGAGGATCATGAAATGTGTAAAGAAATCGAATATTCATTGTTTCAGCTCATTTGATGGCACGATTCTGAAATTGAGAAACTGTTGGACAAAGTGGCGATTTTAGACACTTTCTCCAAAATGAAAGCACTTTAGGAGGAATAATTTGTCAGGGTAACATTTAGACAATAATTTGGTAATTCTGGAAAACAATTGGTGTTCTTTCGGTTTAATGTGAAATGTAAATGTGACATACTTTAAGAGGATCGTCACGATCAACAGGGCATGGAATCGGAGTCCTAGTTTTAGATTAATTCAGTGACTGAAAATAATACCTCACATGATAAGGTCATATTATCGTCGCTGCTGCATAAATGAGCCAGCAATTGTCTGTTCTGATCGTGACGATATTGTCCCATCAAATTCCCCTTGTTCAAACAACGCCGGTAGTAGTATATAAAATGAGGGTTTGGGACCACTACAAAAAAAATCAATTGTTTTGGGACCACTACAAAAAAATAGATATTTTTGGGAATAATAAAAAAAAAGGGTAAGATATTTTTGGAATAATAAAAATTAAAAAAAAATTAAAAAAAAGATATAGAAAAAAAAACTTTAAAAAAAATTAAAAATCGGTTTTAAATTATCTAGTTTTATAGTAAGAAGACGATGGCTAAATATTTATCGAGATGGACATTGAGCGAATAGAAGAATTTCGCGCGCGGTAAAAGCCTATCGTTGCAGCCAGACAGTAGAACGAATAGAGCTAATAAACGGTCTTGGTACAACGCCGTAAAAGGATATATAAAACTGCATAAACCAACGCCATTGTATAAATTAAAATTGGCTCAACTAATAGAGCGAGTAGAAGCTGAAAATATTCCTTTATTAGAACAATACAGTGGGAGAAGAGGTCACACCAAAAAAGACTACATCAAGGCCATTAAAATATTTTACGCGCCAGAAGAAGAGTTGAGATTCGACGAGCCCCCCATCGACGGTGGAATGTATTTACGACAACGAAATATGGTTGTGCCGCTCGGCCACAGTAAAGAAAAAGATGTAACTGTATTCTTTGAAGCAACAAAAGCAAAGATTAGAGAAAAGTTGTCGTCAGACTTGCAAGAATTTAGAAGTTTCAAGTTTATGATTTATTTGCATATAAAATTATATAAAGAGAGACTGGATGGTACGATTGTTTATCAAGAGCCACGGTTACATCCTAGTAACCAGTTTGTTTTACTCAATTTGAATGAGATTGAAGAAAAATTAAATGCAAGTTTTGCGCAAATTCATGAAGTGTTAGAAAAGTTTACGCACGACTGTTCTGGGTGGATCGTAGATCGCGTTGTAGCTATGTACATTAACATAGCTAGATATCAACCATTTATAGGCGGTTCGTATATCGAGCTATCAAAATACATAAGAAATAAAAAAGCGTGCACCAACGTAAAAAAACAAAGATGATGATTGTTTGAAGTGGGCGCTACGTTCCGCTCTTTTCCAGCGAGTGATCATTCGGATAGAATTTCTAGCTATCCATTAAATAACGGTTTAAATTTTGACGGGATTGACGCTCCAACTCCAATCAGTCAGATTAAAAAAAGTAGAGAAACAAAACAAGATGGCGCTAAACGTTTATGATTATTATGGAAAAACGATAGTGCCTTACCACGTTAGCGAGCAGCCCGATAGCATAGACCGTATAAATTTATTATTAATTCACGACAAAAATAAATCGCACTACGTTTGGATCAAGAATTTTAACGGTTTACTTTTTGATCAAACAAAACATAAAAATCGTAAACATTTTTGCGAGAGATGTTTACACGGTTACTCTACGGAATTTCTTTTACAAAAACACAACAAAGAATGTAAAGGCATCGGTAACCGAGCGGTTCGTATCATGATGCCTATTAAGGGTAAAAACGATACGATAAAATGTATAAACCTTCATAAAAAGCAAAAAGTTCCTTTCGTTATATACGCGGACTTTGAAGCGATAATTAAAAAGATTGACGATGCGAGTACAACTAATACTAAAAGATTACAAGAACACGTTATTTGTGGCTATTCGTACGTGATCATTCGATGCGACGGTGAAATTCAATCGTTCAAGGCATACAGAGGACTAGATGCCGCTAAACACTTTCTCGATGAATTGCAAAACGAAGAACAAAAAAACAACGACATATTTGAGATTCCACATGGTGTCACCGCAATTAGTCTTACTTAACGACATATTTAAAAACTCTAAAGCTATAATAATGACGAAAGACGATAAAAGAAATTATGAAAAAGCTAGCGAGTGTTAGATTTGTAAAATCGGCTTTACGCTCGTTGCTTGTTGGATTTGCGAACAAGCAGCCTCTGGAGACGAGGATTATGTTATTACTTTGCCGGAAGACGGGATATACGATGGACCTTACAATTGCGATCATTTTCCAAAAGTCGATAAGAATAGAAAAGTACGCGACCATTGTCATTTGACTGGAAAATATCGAGGAGCGGCGCACGCTTGTTGTAATTAAAAATTAAAAGTAGAACCCTATAAAACGTTCATCCCGGTAATATTTCATAATTTGAGAGGATACAACTCTCATCTCATCATGCAGGCCGCGGGTCTAGTTGAAGGAAATCTAAAATGTATCGCAAACAACATGGAACAGTATATTTCTTTTTCAATCGGGCAACTGCGATTTATCGACAGCGCTCAATTTTTACAAAGTTCGCTAAACGAGCTCGTTGAATCAAACTCCGTCGATAAATCGGGCAACTTTGGTTTATCGATAGCGCTTAATTCTTTTAAAATCACTAAAAAGTTCGAACCTTTCTTAAATAAAGTAAAGTTGCTTTTTAAGAAAGGTATTTATCCGTACGAGTACATGGATTCTTTTGAACGTTTTAAAGACACGAGTCTTCCTAAAAAATAAGCTTTTTATAGTAAATTAAACGGCAAAGGTATTACGGATGAAGAATATGAGCACGCTTTGAATGTCTGGAAAACGTTTACATGTAAAAATCTAGGAGATTCTCACGATTTGTACGTGCGTACCGATGTCTCGTTATTAGCGGACGTTTTTGAAAATTTCCGTACAACTTGCATGAAAGAGTACGGTCTAGATCCACCTCATTATTACACCGGCCCAGGCTTTAGTTGGAACGCTCTGCTGAAACATTCGAGCGTATGTTTAGATTTGTTAATTGATTACGATATGCATTTATTGATAGAAAAGGGCTTCAGAGGAGGAATATCGATGGTAAGCGAAAGATACGCTAAAGCAAACAATCCATACTTGAAAGATTACGACCGATCGAAACTTACGATTTCTCTTGAATACTTGGACGCGAATAATCTGTACGGATGGCCGATGATTAAAAACCTTCCGACTGGAAAATTTAAATGGTTAACTCGAAAAGAAATTGATTCGTTGGAATGGATAGACTCTAATTCGAGTCAAGGCTGTATTCTTGAAGTAGATTTAGAATATCCCAAGGAACTACACGACTCGCATAACGCATATCCACTCGCCCCAGAGTCGTTAAAGATTTCCAAAGAATGGATGTCTGATTATCAGCTCGATCTATTAAAAGACAAACCCGCTCCAAAATTAAAAAAATTTGTTCCCAATTTAAACGATAAATTTAAATACGTGCTTCATTATCGTAATTTGCAATTGTATTTGCAACTCGGTATGAAACTAAAGAAAATTCATAGCGTTTAAAATTTAACCAGTCACCATGGATGAAGTCTTACATCGAATTGAACACGCGTCTTAGAAAAAATGCAAAATCTAAATTTGGAATCAATTTATACAAAAACATGATTGTTGATAAGTTTTGAGGCTTTGCATGGTGGAATATCGATATCGTTTCGGTTTGCGGTAACACCATGTGTTTATCGCAACTAACGTGAAGCTGAGGTACAGGTTCTGAAAAGAACCGTATCGCACAACTCGTATCTCAACCTTCGTTAAGTGAGAAAGGTTCAAGGGAGAACCAATTTCGGGCAACTCGTTTTTCTCTACTGTCGCTAAGTGAGAAATATGGTTCAGGGAGAACCATGGGGACTTCACGGGTTAATATGGTTCAGGGAGAACCATGGGGACTTCACGGGTTATTCTCAACATTTCGATTAGCCTGCTCTAATCTTCGTCAGGAGAATGAAGAGGTTTGCCGATGCAACTCCTTAAGTAGTATTTGCTGGGATTATGTGTAGAATGGGAAGTGTTCCGATTGGTGCTACTGTTGTGTGATGTGTTGTGATTGGTTGCCACCGTGGCATTGTTCTTGTTGTGTGTGTTTCCTGCTGTGTGTGGGTTGCCTGCTCGCTGAGGCGTGTCAGTTGACAGTGGGGTGTGGGTGTTGGTGGATGGTAGGATTGAATGCCAAATGTTGCTGATGAAAAAGCCGATGTCCTGGGGGACAGTGTCATGTTTATGAATCTCAATAGCCTCTCTGATACGATACGGTTCTTTTCAGAACCTGTACCTCAGCTTCACGTTAGTTGAGATAAACACATGGTGTTACCGCAAACCGAAACGATATGATTGTTTCTGTTTTTGGAAAGACGATGGAAAATGTACGAAAACACGAAAACGTTAATCTGATTAGATGCAATGATGAAAAAGATGAAAATAAAATGCGTACATTGATCGCGAGTCCATTGTATGCGGGGCAAAAGATTTTTGATCACGACCTGGCGGCCATTCATACGCATAAAGCGATTTAAAAAATGAATCATCCGGTATACGTTGGAATGAGCATACTAGATTTATCTAAAGCTTTTATGTACGATTTTTATTACAATCATCTAAAAAAGAAATACGGCAACGAGTGCGAACTACTATACACGGATACGGATAGTTTATTACTCAAAATTGAAACGAAAGATGTTTATGAAGACATGAAGAGCGATAAAGATTTATACGATTTTAGGAATTATCCAAAAAATCATTTTTTGTATTCAGACGCAAACAAGAAAGTTATCGGTAAATTTAAGGACGAAACCGCCGGAGTCTTAATCAAATCCTTTGTAGGTCTATGACCAAAAATGTACTCGATACTTTTAGAGAATAAAGAATCTTTGAGAAAGGCAAAAGGCGTTAAGAAATATGTTATAAAAAAGAGAATTCTACACGAGCATTATGAAGAGGTTCTCACTAAGAAAAATACTCTAATTTATTCGATGAATATGATCAGACATGAGAATCATCGATTATACACGACGCGCGTTAATAAAATATCATTATCTCCTTTAGATACAAAGAGATATATTTTGCTCAATGGAATTCATACTCTCGCATTAGGTCATTATAAGATTCAAGCGCTATGCGCGACTAACGGTAGCGGCAACAATGCCGTAAGATTATTTTCTCGGTGGTAATTCAGTATTTTGAGGAACAATTTGTAATTCTTCTCTAACAAAACTACGAGAAGGACCCGATTCTAAATAATATAATATAGGTTGATTTTCTACGACAACAACATTTTTAATGCGATATATTTTAATGGACCATATCGGATCGGTAGCTCTGCGTTTAGTATCTTGTTCTTGTATCTTGTTGTATCTTGTTCCGCTTCGCCAGGCGCGTATAAATATCTAACAAACGCGTTTCCTGCAATTCTTTTTTCTCTGGTTCCTACTGAACGATGGGCTGGCGAGGCTGGATTTTGTTCAACGAATTTCATTTTTATAGCATCTTTAGGTTTTAATTTGGCGTAGCCACTACTGCTAATAAGTCTAGTTTCTTCGTCATTTAATGCTTTTATGACGAGCGGTAATCTTTTTACCCATTCTCTAGATCTTGCGTCTTTATTCGTCATTTCTTGCGCGTATTGATGAGAAAACAATCTTTCGGCTAAAGTTCTATTGTATCGTTTTACGATGCCTTGCGCTCTATGATTTCCCGCTTCGCCTCGCTGTATCTGTGCGTGGTTTTTACTCATTAAAACATTGACGCTTGACATAAATTCTTTTCCAGGATCGACTTTTAAAAATTTCTGCCAAGTTAATAAACTTCGCTTAATTTTTTTTTCAAACGCGTTACTGACTCGCGCGGCGGTTTTGTCGATTATAGGTTCTGCTTCTTTGTAGCTGCTGGCTTCATTGGAGATTGTTAACGCGTACTTGTAAACTTTTTACCAATTGTATCGTGAGGAAGAAACAACAAATCGGCTTGATGAACCTCGTTTGGTTTTTGTTGTCGAGCGTTTGAGCTGGTCGGTCTAGGAATGTATTTAGGGTACGGAAGATAAATCTGCCATAACGCTTGCTTTTTCAACCACTGTCGAGTTGCGCGAGTAGAAACTTTAGTTTCTTGAGCTAATTTCTCAATCGCTCCTTGACCTTTCCAGTATCCTCGGGGACTATAATAGGTGTTTTCGAGTTTTGCCGCAGTCGCTACCGCTAATCTCGTACGCTTATCCATTTATTATTTATATATTTTTAATTGGGAGAATTCATAATATTTCTCGGTAAAATTCCTTGTTGAACCAACCAATTTTGAGTCATTAACGCCGACCCGACCGTTACCGTGAGTTTAAGACTATCGCTTACATCTAGTTTTCCCAAATTAGCCGGATTTATTTTAAACACTTTTTTAACGGCCATGCTATAAATAACGGTTATAATTCCTACTACTCCTCCGTGATAAGCTGAATTAACAATTCCATTCGTATCTATCATCGTAGACATATTTTATTATTATATAGACAATATTTATTATTTAAAAAAACCTACCGCTCTAGGTTTCGATGTTTGTTCTCTTTGAAAAATTCGTGGCTAAGATACCCTACAACTCCCATACCTAAGACGACAAATAAAACCTCGTTAGATTTTTTATTTTGATTTTCGTAAAAATCTTCGTAAGAATCTTCCGTACTAGTTTCAAACACTCGGCTAGCCACCGCGCTATAAATAACGGCTATAATTCCTACGGCGCAGCCGTGATAAGCCGAATTGGCGATGTTGCTTGCGTTGCTCGACATTTTTATATTATATAGACAAACTATTTTATTTGCCGTAGGCGCTACCGCTATTTACATTTTGAATACATTAACTTTCTTTTTTTCTTCAACGACAGTTTTTACGGGTTCTGCCGCTTGCTGCTTTGTTTCTATGGGTTTTTCCTCGGTTAGAGTTTAGCGTTTTGTAGATGAAATACGCAATTGTTCCAACGGCTAATTACTCCCAAACCAATGTACAACGCGTTTGCTTCATCGCTTTCTTTTTTTACGCTCAAAGATGCGGTTGACTCGACAGCGTTATAAACCGCTTTCTTTTTTAATTTTTGTTTTTTCTTTTTATTAAATTCCGCGAGTTTTTTACCAGCCTCGACTCTGTTCGGATTTGTTGTTTTGGCGTAGCCGCTACCGCTAGTTATCGGCGGTGTTTTCGTTACTTGGCTTACTACTGGCATCTCCACTGTTTTCTCGTGTTGCTCCACTGAGCTGTTTGCTCTCCCGTTTTCTCCGGCTCCATCGTCTTTATAATCTAGACAAGAATAATCTTTTCTTTTAAAATGTTTCGCCGAAATTAGCGGTGTTGCGATTGGCGCTAAGAATATTCCGTACTTGTAGTATACCGTACTTCGCATAATCCGCAAGAAAGAGCGCACGAAATGAGCGGGTCTTTTTCTAAATCGGTAATTAAATCATCTTCGTCATCGATCGTAAATTCGTATCCCATTACATCTACAAAGTTTAAACTCGTTCCTAACGCTTTAGCGTAAAGACTTATGATCGATGAGCCTAACGAAGATATCATGTCGCGACCTAGTCTCGCTTCGTATCGGGCGTATAATTTATGTTGTTCTATAGCATTTAAAGTTTTAATCTCTGAAATGTTATACTCTTTACCGAGATATTTTTTCGAGTTTCCTCCAGCAACAACGGCTAACAAACGATCGCCGCGCTTAATATTGTTGTTAAATCGGCGAAACGATATTTTCGACGCAACTTGGCGTAGTGGCTACCGCTGCTCGCGACGCTTGTTGAGGCTCTTCGTTTACAATTTTCGCAACTTCTTCCATTATTATATAATACTTGTTTAATTTTTTAACAATTTGCTTCGCTCAAGTCAACGGTGCTATAAATTCATCGCTGACGTACGAATATTTACGATTCAAATATACAACGCCATAAAGTACTAAACAGTTTATAAATACGCAAAATCTAACTAAACATTCGATTAGCATATTTATCTATATAAATAAAAAATTATATACAAGTAACTTGCCGCAACTTGTATAAGTGACTTACCGCGACTTGTACAAGTAACCTACTGCGACTTAGCTGAGTAACTTGCCACAACTTGTATAAGTGACTTACCGCGACTTGTATAAGTGACTTACCGCGACTTAGCTAAGTGACTTGCCACAACTTGCTCAGTTTCGTCTAGTATTTCGTAATTAGTCGGTTGGTCCGTTTTTAAAATTAACTTGCAATGTTTAGCTCGTATTAATTCTTGATTAATTTCCATTCTTAGCTTTAGATTAGGTATGACGTCGTTTTCTCGAAGACAATTTGCATACGAGTCTCTATCTTTACAATAAAATATACACACCCATTTTAGTTGCTCTCTAAAATCTTTTAACACGCTATTATATTTTTGCGATAGAATCCAACAGCTGTGTTTAGCGTGTCTACCGCTAAAAGCCAACTGACTAATCATACATTTATTATTTTCGTCGTATTTTCTATGTTTTATTTGTTTGGTTGCGGAGCAGTCGTCGATAATAAATAAATCTCATCTCCTTTGAAAACATCGTGATAAATTTCTATAACTTTGTTTAGCGATAAATCGTTTAAATCGTTGATGTACACTCGTTCATCGTTCCAAATCCACGCTATGTTTTGGTAAGCGAGATTTTCCGCGATGGTCGGACATAGTATAACGATATATTCAAAATATTTACGATACTCTTTTTCCAATAGATTTAAAACAAATTCTGTTTTTCCGCATCCGGTTTGGCCGCAAATCAATGCCGCGTGCGGATATTTAGGTAACCTGTTTTTAATAATTATTCAACATTTTTAATATATCGCGGAATGAAATCGTCCATTTTCGATATTGCGTCCATGATGATGTAAATGTAGCAGTATAATTCACCGGCATCTTCCGCCTCTTTTTCGAGTTGAATTGTAATCCCTTCGGATAGGTTTTCTACTCGCCTACCGCTTCCGTGAACTTTGTTGTCGTCGTTGCCTCTCATATCTAAAAACAAACCGTATTTATCTAGTAAATAATCACCAAGTTTCATTCGAGATAGATTTAAAGCCTTGGTTACTCCCATGGCAAGTTCTTCTTTCGAATCTCCGAAATATCTTTGAATTTCTTCCCAGTGTTGATATCTACTCATTCCATGCGCGTAAAGTTGATTAGGAACTCCTTCTATAGTAACTGAAACTTTTTAAATTTTTGGATTATAAAATTTAAAAGTTTCTTTTACATCGGGCTCTTTAAAACCCTGCGGCGTGCCATGACACTTATACGAACACCGCGGTTGCATCGCGCTTAATTTGTCAGTAGGTGTGAAGGGGCGCTATAACTTCTGTTGCGTTGAACACTACCAACTGCCAATGGTTTTAACAGATGCCTAGAGGTCCTCTAGACCCTAGACAACAATTTGAAGCAAAAAAATGTAAGGGCCCTTTAGGTTGATGTTTATTTTAGTTCTGATATCGCTTTTTCCCCTACCCCAAATCGACATAAAATATACCCTATTATGTGTACCCATAGCAGTTATAGGAATAAACATCTCTCATCCTCTGGCTGATGGCTCCAGCCTGTCTGGAATCATGTTCTGGCACACCATAGTGGGTAACTGATAGCTTTTGATAAGCCGCTCAGAGCCGAAGTCAATGGCCTTGTGTTGACAGATGGGATTAGGATTTGTACACGGTCCTATGGGACCATGCAGGATTTGTACACGGTCCTATGGGACCATGCTTTTTGCAGTAGGATTTTTTGGGTCAATGGTTCAAAGCAGGCTAATGGGAATTAACCATGCTATTTGGGTATACTTCAACAGTGAACTTACGGAATTTGAGAAATTTGGGGTAAGCATCAACGGAGTAATTACATTTTGTTTACAAACCTACTTACAAAATAAGTAGCGTGGCACGCTGCTTTTTGCCGGCGTATTAAGATTTATATTCCATGTTTGATCTCGTTTGTTTAGCGGTTTCGCGCTTTGTCTCAAGACTCATTATAGCCAACTTGTCACTATATTGATTTTTAATCGTTTGAGCAAGTTGCGGATTGGTAACGACTTCGTATTCTAAAGAAATTCCGCTTATGGCATATTTAGCCGCAACGTCTGAGCTTTTAATAATTCTCGAATATTTATTAAACGTGAGTTCATAACTCAACCGATCCGCTAGCCCGGCTTGATAATACGGTTGATGATCCGTCAATAGTTCAAAATCGAGTGGAATAAAACAAATATTTTTATAAGCATCCGCGATGGCTTTGTCTCTTCCAGCATTTGCCGATGCATTACTGCCGCTAGCGCCTACTCTTAATTTAGTTATATTAGGCGATTCGATTCCTTGATACGATAGATTGGCGAGTTGATCTCTCGTTAACCACTCGTCTTTGAAACATTGTACACATCCGCATCGTCTAAGGAATACACTTCATTCCCTCGATCTTAATCGAGATAGTTTTTACGATAGCTCTACCTATATTTTGTACGATCGTTCCATCATCATCATCTTCGGATTCGAGAGTAATGTTAAAAGCTAATCTAGCCGTACCTGGAACGATGACGTCGTTTTTTCCCAAATTTGGAAAACGAACCGTCAACAGTTGATTTTCTGTGATAGTGCTCGGATTGTTTGTAATGACGACTTTTTGCCATAATCCTTTTATACCTTTCGGTTCTCTCAATTTTCTGTACGGATTTAGTTTGTGTCCGAATGTTTGGCTCATACTTAATTAACATGTACTATTATTTTATTTTTAAATTTAAAAACAATGTTTATTTAATAAAATGGTGTCTATAGCGATGATGATCGGAGGCGCTGTAGTAAACGCACTCGCTTTTACAGGATCAAATTTTTTATTTGGTAGTTTACGTTCCAACAATATCGAAAAAGAACGAAAAAGGCACGATTTAGCGTTAGAACAACTTGCAAAAGCGAGAGACAAATGGTCTAAAGAGCGTACGAAATATCTAGATTATTTAAACGATATAATGTTGAAGGAATCAAACGCTAAAAAAAACTTTTTCCGATATAAACGAAGCGATGAATGAATATTACATCGTTACCGGCAGTCAATTTAATTTACCAAAGAATTTATACGACGAGCCTAAACTAGAAGATTTTTACGCTCCTAGCGAAGATTTAAAAAAAAACAGAGAAGTCTTGTTTATCGTCTTGGGCATGACGATAGTAGGCTACGTGAGTTATAAATTATTCAAGCGAGATAATAAAAATAAAAACTAATTGTAAATAGTATGGCGGCGGAAGGAGGTGATATCGAGATGGACGAGTTTAATCCACTGATAGAACAAGACGATGATGATGAATACAGATACCTTTACGACAACAATGGCACCCAACTGGGTGATGTTCCTAACGATGAAGATATTATAAAAAGATTAGAAAGAGAAAAATTAGAAAGAGAAAGATTAGAAAGTGAAAAAAAATTAGAAAGTGAAAAAAGATTAAAAGGGTTGGAAACTAGCGAGACCACTTCTAACCTAAATATATCGGCAATGCGAATTAACGATATGATTCGCAGATTTCGCGAGGAAAATACTATTTACGAGTCATAGTGAAAAATTTAGTTTTATAGAAGCTGATCCTGGAAAAAATATAGTCAAAGGTTTTTATTACGAAGATGTACTTTTAACGCGAAAAGACAACCCGAATGATTTTGTTGGCCCGGGAACATTAGCTCAAAGAGCGAGAAAACGAGGATATAAAGGACCGGCATTCGTTAATGAAGCGTTAGGCGTAAAAAGTAGCAAAGAAATAAGCGGTAGCGCCTACGGCCAAAAAAACAATAACAGTATCGAAAAAAGGTCGTGATGCGTTAAACAAAAAACCATTAGTAGTCTCGAAAAAACAAACGTTGAAAGCGCTCCGAGGCGAGCTTTACCTAAAGTTGCGAAAACTGTGAGGGAAACCACCGATGAAATAATTACTATATTACAAGAAGAAACTCCAACTGCCGAAGGCGCTACCGCTGATGGGCTTCCATTGCAAGAACTGTTGGGTCTCAATAAAGCCTTGCGAACGACTCGAGGCGAACTCGAATTAAATTTAGCCAAATTGAGCGAACTCGACAAAGAAATCTTTGATCTTCAAGAATTAATTTCTGACGCTAATGAGCGGGGACTTGATGATGAAGAATCAACCGCAAAAGCTCGTAAACAGTTGAAAGATAAACAAGACGAAAGAAGACTTAGATTAGAGGCTGCGAGTGCGAGCGAGCGCGCTCTTCGTAGTCAATTTAATAGAATCAAAGAAACGATTAATAAAATATTGGAAAGAGACGTCGCGTTAAGTGAAAAATTGCAACTTTATTTAGAGAACAAGGCGTAACGATAGTCACTTTGTTAGCGGCGATTAGTCTAGCGATCAGTACCAACGTCGCTTATATCGTAGCGAGCGTAAAACCGATTTTACCACCAACACCACCTATACCCGTTACACCCGTTACACCTACGCCTGGCAACAATACGGTAAAAGATTGGATACAAAAACTTTAAAAAATCTATCGAATCTGCTAAAGAAACTCGAATTAAAAGCCTTGGATTCTCTACAGGGTATATCATCGGGGGAGTTTTGAGTTGGTTAGTGACTCAACTTTCTTCGGCTCTAGGATGGGTAGCGGAGCATGTGTGGCTAGCCGTGAGCGGAGTCGGAATTTTAGTTTTATCTTATCTACAGAGTCACCGCTGAAGCGGTAGCGACTATGTCAACAACTCGTAAATAATGACGCCTATCCCAAAAGAAATCGCTAAACCAATAATCAGAGAATTTTTTTCATCTCGGTAAGTATCGGGTAGTTGCTGAGAATTGGCGGATAGTGGCGAGCCGAGTTTAGTAAAATTAGATGGTAAATCGGTCGATGGTGGCGTTGACGGAGGCGATATATCATTAGACTCTAACGTATCTTGCAGTTGCTGAGTAGTGGTAGCGCCTTTGGCCTCGAATGATGGTGGTAAAGGTAAAACGGGCGTTGAATTAACGTCTTGGCTTTTACCGAGCGATAAATCGGACGTTGCGATCAAAATATTATTGTTGTATCCAACGTACGTACCTATTCGCAAATTCATGTCGGATGGCATAAGGTATAAATTTTCTCCGATGACAAAGTTTAACCGCGATCGAGCGTATTGTAAAGAAAATTGGTACCTCTAAATAGAAGATTGCAAATCTACCGGAGAATCGATCGAAGCCTCAAGAATATTTAAGAATTCTCTTTTAGCGTCTAAACCGGTACCCGGTACGAGAATTCCAGTTTTAGCTTGAGCTCCTAGTATCGCGTAAACGTACGTTCTTATAGAGTCGTTGATTCGTTCTATACCTATATCCGTAAATCCTTGAGCTAATCCCTCCTCGAGTATAAATTTAACCCAAGCTCGTTGGGTATCGGGAGATTGTGAAATGAAACCAACTGTATACGTCGATGGATGATCTCCAAAACCCATCTTTGTAGCGCCTTTATAGTAATCATAATCACTCACGTCATGGAACGAGACGTGCAAACTCGAATTATCGTAGTCTTTCCCAGGCACCGGAATGTACATGTAACCGTTGTCGTAATAATAGGCTATTCCCAATCCTCTCGAGTTTTCGTCTACTCGTTGTTTCCAATCTGAGACTGGTGAAACGTGAAAGTCTCTGCATATTTTATTATACGCGCCAATGTCTATATTGTTTTCAAACGCGCTCCAAAAATTTTAAAAAGATGCTGGGCAGCTCATTTCTTTGAGCAATCGTCTAATTTGATAATAAACGTGAAACTTAAAGAAACCACTAATCATCGGATTCGAATGAAGTACGGTAAATGTTCGTAACTCACTCCGCATCCCGTCGTACTACACCACGTTACAAAATGTATTTGATTCTGATAAAACTTTAACGGATACGACTTCCAGCTATTTACAATCTCGTCGCTATCGACGTGAGGCAACTTGTACTCGCTAAAAGGATTAGAGATGTCTATGTTAAAAAATCTGTTTCATTAATGTAAATATTTACATTCGTTAAGTCGCTATAAGTAAAATGTTGAGCTTCTTTAAAATTTCCAGATTGTCGATACCGTTTTGATAAATTACTCCGAAATGCTAAAGGAATCGACATTTTATTATAAACTAATATTATAATAAAATGCATCATACGATCGAAATTAAAATTTTTAACAAGCCAGTTGAATTAGATAATTTAATCGATAATCGCGATGGTAAACTTACGATTTCATTAAAGACCGTCAACTTTTGGGTCGGCTACTATAACGTGCGTAAAAAAGAAAACAAATTGCGTCGTATAATTAATGAAGGGGGCCAACCGACGGAAGAAATTGAGTTTATCGAAGCAGGACTTTATAATATAAAAGAAATTATCGAAATTGTCTTAAATAACACACCTTGGCTTACATTTACAGTCGATGAAAAATCCGGCGAATCTTTGCTAGATATTATTAATCAAAACCGAAAAATCTAATTTTCATCCGGGCTAGCTAATTTACTCGGGTTTCCTGATCAATTTCTAGCTATGGGAACGCATCGTGGAAAAATTGATTTGCAACCTTTTAAAATAATGTACATTCATTGCAATCAATTTCGACGAGCGAAAATTTTTTCAACGGTAAACCTTCGAGTATTTTAAACGTTTTTCCGTTGCAAGATAAATCATTAGGCGAAAGTATGTGGATAGAATATTCCGGCCCGTCGCGAAAAATCTTAAAACCGGCACTTTTAACGAATTAAGTTTTAAAATTAAAGATTCTATCGGTAGAGACATTAATAAACACGGTATGCCGGTTATTTTAACCGTTGAAATTAAATAAATAGTAAATAGTAAATACAAATAGCGAGTATTTACGGTCCTAGTCGTAAGAACAACGAGCGAATTTCGTTAAAAAATTACGATCCATACATCATTGAACGTCATGGACACATTGAACCGAGTGAAATTCAAGAAACGATACCTTTGATAAATTTAGCATTAAACTCGGGTGGGAGGGATCTTTTAGTCTGCCTTTTTTCACGTTCGATAAAACACCGACATACTGTTCAATTTTTTGTGAAATTTATGAAGGTTGATGGTATTTATTCATACTCGGCAACGCGCGACTTTGTAGCCGACGTAGCACATAAAAAATACCTTCTCCCGCTCGAGATAATAAATTTTCTTTTAACGACTAATCGCAGCATTTACAATGCGAAATTTGCTGCAAGACAGAAAATAGCGGTAGCGCCTACGGCAGCGGTAGCGGCTACGCCAAAAAAGTCTTTGTACGAGCAACCTTTTTTGGCGCTGTAAACACGGGAATCTGTTTCGATATACAAGTTAAAAGTGCCAGTCTTGAGATTTAGCGGTAGCGCCTTCGGCAGCGGTAGCGGCTACGCCAAAATTCACAAGCAAATACATTAATATTATTAAAAAATTATATAAATAGAGATATTATATAAATGGCGAGTATTTACGGTCCTAGTCGTAAGAACAACGAGCGAATTTCTTTTAGCGGTAGCGCCTTCGGCAAAAATAATAATAATCCGTACATCGTTGAACGAAGTGGGTATATTGATGGAGATGAAATTCAACAAACGATAAACTTGTTTAATTTAGGTGATCTATTTTACATCATGTGGTATAGCCCAACTCGTCAACCAGGGTTTCAATTCTTTCAAATAATAACAAACTGTTCAATTTATGCTAAAATAATTAAAGGTAAAAATTGTTTTTATTCAATAACATCAAAACGTGAAATAATCCCGTGGAAAGGACCCCATTTTTTCAGATTTTGATGAACTTATCGCAAGATTTACTTTTGACGACGAATCAAAGCATTTAGAATGCGGAATTTGCTTCAAAATAGAAAATAGCGGTAGCGCCTACAACTAAAAAGTCTTTGTACAAGCGACCTTTTTGGCGCTGTAGACACTGGAATCTGCTACGATATAAAATAAAAAGTTTTCCGTTGGTTTAGCGGTAGCGCCTTCGGCAAAATAATAAAAAATTATACTCTTTTATTATTAATAGAATAATGACGGATGCATTAAGCTACAGTCCCACCACCCCGTTAGCGAGCCCGTTAGATGCCGGGAGAGCAAATATTTGTTGCCGGCCTGGTCACCGTGTATCAGCGCAGGACCACCGTCTAGCTGTGGCTCTTAACGCAGGTCAACGTAGGTCGCCGCCATGTAACGCCACATGCCGGCAACCGTCCCCGAAATTATAAAAATGTTTTATAATTGCGGGGTGAACAACGAACTTTGCTTGCCGCCTATTAACGCCTATTAACGCAGGTCTGCCCCATCTAGCGAGGGTCTGCCGTTATCGTGCGAGGTCCACCGCCTTCCAGCGTGTTGTTGCCGCCTTGTTGCGTGGTATGGCGCGGAACTCGAAAGAGACGGCATCAGGGAGGCATTACTGCGCTATGGGACGGCAGACCGACGCTAAGGGACGGCAGACCGACGCTATGGGACGGCAGACAGACGCTATGTGAAGGCAGACCTGCGCTGAGGGACGCAATAGGGCGACATGGTGCGCTATGGGACGGCAGACCGACGCTATGGGACGGTACTTACACGTTAACACGCGTTAACAGGTAGTCAGGGTAGATATAGGGGTTGTAGTCCCTCAGCTCATCAGTGTTAAATAGTTCCTCGAACAGTACACACAAACATGGACCTCCTTGTGAATCAGAGACAAAACAGACTACAGTTACTAAATTGGCAGCTACAGTTAAACCAGCAGCATAATGTGAACAATATGTTGATTCTTCAAGTTCAACAAGCACATGCTAGACACCAGAAATGTAGAAGGAGTGTGTGGGCCATTCCTTGGAAGGCGCCAGAGAGAAGATTGCAGTTAGGCCATTACTCACGTCTGATGGAAGAACTGCGCTGTGAAGATGCCAATTCCTTCAAGAACTTTGTACGTGTCGACCCAGAGATGTTCGCAGAACTGGTGGAACGTGTGACCCACAGAATCTGGAAGCAAGACACAGCATACAGGAAGGCCATAGAACCTGGAATGAAGGTGGCCATCAACCTCAGACACGTGGCCACTGGTGACAGCTACCACTCACTGATGTACGGGTTCCGAGTCCCTCACAACACCATATCCAAGTTCGTTCCTGAGGTCTGTGAGGCCATTGTAGCAGAGTACGCCCCAGAAGTCATAGCCTGCCCCAGCACACCAGAAGAATGGAGACCCATAGCTGACCAGTTCTCCCGACGCTGGAACTTGCCTCACTGTATTGGTGCTTTGGACGGAAAACACATCGCCATGACCTGCCCCCCAAATGGTGGATCGATCTTCTACAACTACAAGGGGTTCCACTCGATCATTTTGATGGCTCTGGTCGACGCTGACTACAAATTCGCCTGGGTGGACGTCGGCAGCGATGGCTCTTCTGGAGATGCCCATGTCTTCAACAAGTCAGAACTGAAGGACTGCATACTTGATGACACCATCGGTTTCCCAGCTCCTGATCCACTGCCTCATGACGACAAAGACATTCCTACTTCATTGCTGGAGATGACGCCTTCGCCCTCAGAACCTGGTTAATGAAACCATTCTCCAAACGCCAAATGACTCTTGCAGAGCGAGTCTTCAACTACAGGCTGTCCAGGGCTCGGAGAATCGTGGAGAACGCTTTTGGCATCCTGGCCCACAGGTTCCAGATCTTCCTCGGTACCATGAAACAGAAGCCATCAAATGTTTGCAGCATAGTGTTGGCCTGTGTGTGCCTTCACAACCTCATGAGACTCCGGTATCCAAGGCAACAGAACCACGATTATGGACCACGAGGACCAGCACCACAACATTGTCCCAGGAGTCTGGAGAGAGAACAATCCCCTGGTCCCTATTCAGGGGCCAGGTCACCAGAGACAAACTCTAGTTGCCAAACACCAAAGAGACTATCTGAAGGCCTACTTCTCTAGTCCAGTGGGAGCTGTCCCCTGGCAAACAGAGAAGATCTAATTTATAAGTTTTGTTGTTATTATAAAAATGAACTAAATGGGAATGAATAATCCTCAATGACAATAGTCAATGAGGAGTATTTGTGGCAGTTTATACTTTCAATTTGTACAATTTCAAAAACACTATTGCATATAAAGTTTGTACACTTTCTACAAACACACACTTGTTGAATGCAATTGACAATTGCATTCAACAATTGTCACATTGCCCTTTATTTTTATTATCAACAGAAACAAATACTCCTCATTGACAATTATCATTGAGGATTATTCATTCCCATTTAGTTTTAATTGATTGATAATTACGAACAAACAGAAAATTTAATAATATGTTAAATTTTATTGCAACAACATAAAACATGGGCATATAAAAATATGTACACAAGAACAATATACAAGCACACAATTGTCAAATGTCAAATGTCAACGTCACTTTCTAGGTGGGGGAGTGTTCAGAATGGTACTGGTGGGGTCTTGACTTGTGTTGAGGCACTCCAACATGGAGCCCATCGATGGGATGGACAGGGACGAGAGTCGCAGTCCATATTCACTGCTTGGTCTGCTTAGTCCTGCTTGGGGACCCATGGGGCCCGGGGTTTCCCAATGTTGGACGTCAGCACTGTGTGCCCTCTCTGGCCGGATTGCCTCTGGTTGAACTTGGGGACCTTGCCACTGTTGCCAGGCTGTCTCCTGCTGCGGGGCAATACGTTGCCCAACATTTAAGGGATCTGGCACTGGCACGAAGTGCTGGGCTGATGGTGGCTGCTGTGGTGGTGGCTGCTGTGGTGGTGGCTGCTGTGGTGGTGGCTGCTGTGGTGGTGGCTGCTGTGGTGGTGGCTGCTGTGGTGGTGGCTGCTGTGGTGGTGGCTGCTGTGGTGGTGGCTGCTGTGGTGGTGGCTGCTGTGGTGGTGGCATCTGTGGTGGTGGCTGCTGTGGTGGTGGCTGCTGTGGTGGTGGCTGCTGTGGTGGTGGCTGCTGTGGTGGTGGCTGCTGTGGTGGTGGCTGCTGTGGTGGTGGCTGCTGTGGTGGTGGCTGCTGTGGTGGTGGCTGCTGTGGTGGTGGCATCTGTGGTGGTGGCTGCTGTGGTGGTGGCTGCTGTGGTGGTGGCTGCTGTGGTGGTGGCTGCTGTGGTGGTGGCTGCTGTGGTGGTGGCTGCTGTGGTGGTGGCATCTGTGGTGGTGGCTGCTGTGGTGGTGGCTGCTGTGGTGGTGGCTGCTGTGGTGGTGGCTGCTGTGGTGGTGGCTGCTGTGGTGGTGGCATCTGTGGTGGTGGCTGCTGTGATGGTGGCATCTGTGGTGGTGGCTGCTGTGGTGCCTCCCTGAGACGCCTGGTTTCAGCCTTCATCCTTTGCACGAGCGCAAAGGTTTCTCCGATGAAGGTCTCTTTGCAGGTTTCTGCTATCTTTTCAAGCTCCTTCCCCAGCCAGGAGCCCCACACTGCCTCGGAGCTGATGTTGACTGGCTCCAACATCGAGCTGATACGACCCTGGAGGCGGGCGTTGTCGGCCTGCTGGGTGTGGATCGTCTGCAGCACTTGAGGTTCGAGGCGTGCCTTCGAACGCCCCTTGGTTCTCTCCCCTGGTGCTGCCTTGTGGTGCGAGGTCGATGGCTGTTGGTCTTCTGGCTCTGGCTCTGGCTCTGCACTTGGCTCTGCTCGTGGCTCTGGGAGTTGCTCGAGTTCGCTGCTGGAGTCTCCCGAGGGTGGTGGTGCTGGTTGCGAGGATGCAACTTTCTTCCTCAGACTCATGGCGGTGCGGGAGGGCATGCGCACGATGTGCTCTTCCAGGAACCCAAAGTGTCGGATCAGGAACAGGTCTCTCTCACTCTTCGGGGTGGCGGGTTGTCCGGACTTGGTATGGGTGACCTTGCCAACCTTGGTGCGGATTGACTTGTAGTAAGTCCTCAGCTGGTCACCCGTGCAGTGGAACTCAACGGCCTTCTCTTCCCAAAGTCTGTTCTTCTTTTGGCTGTCCCTGAACTCTCTGGACCCCTTGGTGAAGATAGCTGGATGCTCTAGCAGCCAATCACTAAGAACGACCTCTTGATCATCAGTCAAGGTGAACTCTGGCTTCTTTCTTCGCTTCTTGCTCCGAGGCTGTGAAGTTGACTCTTCTTCCTCTGGACCAGACAGTGGTGATGATCGCTCAGCAAGATCATCCACCACGATGCTTGAGGCTCGTGAGGATACTGGATCAGCTGTTGGGTCAGATTCAGGTTCAGGTGTTGGGTCACGTTCAGGTGTAGGGTCACGATCAGGCATCCTCTTCTTGCCACCTCTGCCTTTCCTAGCACCAGAGACAGTCTTTGAAGTAATTTTCCGGTTTCGAGGCATGGTGATGTTTCTCAGTCAAATACTGTGAGTGGAACTGATTCTGAATGGCGATGCGGCCCTTTTTATACACTTCGCCACACCACGCCATCTAGCGGGGCTGTTCCGTAGGTCTGCCGCCCCCTAACGAGGGTATGCCGCCCTCTAGCGTAGGTCTGCCGGCCTCTAACGCGCGTGCGCGGGCTGTTAGCGCCTGTTTGCCTCCCTCTGCGCAGTGCCAACGTCAATTAGCGTCTCTCTGCCGCCCGCTAGCGTGGGTCTGCCTCCCTCTAACGTGCTTGTAAGCCGGCTGTATACCGTATGTATGCCGTGTATGTGGGACTGCAATGACAAATCAGGGCGTTAAGAGACGTTAATAGACGTTAACAGACGCTACACCACGGTCATTTTATTTCTTGATGCCGGCATCTAACGCCTCTCTGCGGCATATTAGCGGGGTGGTGGGACTGTAGCTAAAGCTACAGTCCCACCACCCCGTTAGCGAGCCCGTTAGATGCCGGGAGAGCAAATATTTGTTGCCGGCCTGGTCACCGTGTATCAGCGCAGGACCACCGTCTAGCTGTGGCTCTTAACGCAGGTCAACGTAGGTCGCCGCCATGTAACGCCACATGCCGGCAACCGTCCCCGAAATTATAAAAATGTTTTATAATTGCGGGGGTGAACGGCGAACTTTTGCTTGCCGCCTATTAACGCCTATTAACGCAGGTCTGCCCCCATCTAGCGAGGGTCTGCCGTTATCGTGCGAGGGTCCACCGCCTTCCAGCGTGTTGTTGCCGCCTTGTTGCGTGGTATGGCGCGGAACTCGAAAGAGACGGCATCAGGGAGGCATTACTGCGCTATGGGACGGCAGACCGACGCTAAGGGACGGCAGACCGACGCTATGGGACGGCAGACAGACGCTATGTGAAGGCAGACCTGCGCTGAGGGACGCAATAGGGCGACATGGTGCGCTATGGGACGGCAGACCGACGCTATGGGACGGTACTTACACGTTAACACGCGTTAACAGGTAGTCAGGGTAGATATAGGGGTTGTAGTCCCTCAGCTCATCAGTGTTAAATAGTTCCTCGAACAGTACACACAAACATGGACCTCCTTGTGAATCAGAGACAAAACAGACTACAGTTACTAAATTGGCAGCTACAGTTAAACCAGCAGCATAATGTGAACAATATGTTGATTCTTCAAGTTCAACAAGCACATGCTAGACACCAGAAATGTAGAAGGAGTGTGTGGGCCATTCCTTGGAAGGCGCCAGAGAGAAGATTGCAGTTAGGCCATTACTCACGTCTGATGGAAGAACTGCGCTGTGAAGATGCCAATTCCTTCAAGAACTTTGTACGTGTCGACCCAGAGATGTTCGCAGAACTGGTGGAACGTGTGACCCACAGAATCTGGAAGCAAGACACAGCATACAGGAAGGCCATAGAACCTGGAATGAAGGTGGCCATCACCCTCAGACACGTGGCCACTGGTGACAGCTACCACTCACTGATGTACGGGTTCCGAGTCCCTCACAACACCATATCCAAGTTCGTTCCTGAGGTCTGTGAGGCCATTGTAGCAGAGTACGCCCCAGAAGTCATAGCCTGCCCCAGCACACCAGAAGAATGGAGACCCATAGCTGACCAGTTCTCCCGACGCTGGAACTTGCCTCACTGTATTGGTGCTTTGGACGGAAAACACATCGCCATGACCTGCCCCCAAATGGTGGATCGATCTTCTACAACTACAAGGGGTTCCACTCGATCATTTTGATGGCTCTGGTCGACGCTGACTACAAATTCGCCTGGGTGGACGTCGGCAGCGATGGCTCTTCTGGAGATGCCCATGTCTTCAACAAGTCAGAACTGAAGGACTGCATACTTGATGACACCATCGGTTTCCCAGCTCCTGATCCACTGCCTCATGACGACAAAGACATTCCTACTTCATTGCTGGAGATGACGCCTTCGCCCTCAGAACCTGGTTAATGAAACCATTCTCCAAACGCCAAATGACTCTTGCAGAGCGAGTCTTCAACTACAGAGCTGTCCAGGGCTCGGAGAATCGTGGAGAACGCTTTTGGCATCCTGGCCCACAGGTTCCAGATCTTCCTCGGTACCATGAAACAGAAGCCATCAAATGTTTGCAGCATAGTGTTGGCCTGTGTGTGCCTTCACAACCTCATGAGACTCCGGTATCCAAGGCAACAGAACCACGATTATGGACCACGAGGACCAGCACCACAACATTGTCCCAGGAGTCTGGAGAGAACAATCCCTGGTCCCTATTCAGGGGCCAGGTCACCAGAGACAAACTCTAGTTGCCAAACACCAAAGAGACTATCTGAAGGCCTACTTCTCTAGTCCAGTGGGAGCTGTCCCCTGGCAAACAGAGAAGATCTAATTTATAAGTTTTGTTGTTATTATAAAAATGAACTAAATGGGAATGAATAATCCTCAATGACAATAGTCAATGAGGAGTATTTGTGGCAGTTTATACTTTCAATTTGTACAATTTCAAAAACACTATTGCATATAAAGTTTGTACACTTTCTACAAACACACACTTGTTGAATGCAATTGACAATTGCATTCAACAATTGTCACATTGCCCTTTATTTTTATTATCAACAGAAACAAATACTCCTCATTGACAATTATCATTGAGGATTATTCATTCCCATTTAGTTTTAATTGTTTGATAATTACGAACAAACAGAAAATTTAATAATATGTTAAATTTTATTGCAACAACATAAAACATGGGCATATAAAAATATGTACACAAGAACAATATACAAGCACACAATTGTCAAATGTCAAATGTCAACGTCACTTTCTAGGTGGGGAGTGTTCAGAATGGTACTGGTGGGGTCTTGACTTGTGTTGAGGCACTCCAACATGGAGCCCATCGATGGGATGGACAGGGACGAGAGTCGCAGTCCATATTCACTGCTTGGTCTGCTTAGTCCTGCTTGGGGACCCATGGGGCCTGGGGTTTCCCAATGTTGGACGTCAGCACTGTGTGCCCTCTCTGGCCGGATTGCCTCTGGTTGAACTTGGGGACCTTGCCACTGTTGCCAGGCTGTCTCCTGCTGCTGGGCAGTACGTTGCCCAACATTTAGGGATCTGGCACTGGCACGAAGTGCTGGGCTGATGGTGGCTGCTGTGGTGGTGGCTGCTGTGGTGGTGGCTGCTGTGGTGGTGGCTGCTGTGGTGGTGGCTGCTGTGGTGGTGGCTGCTGTGGTGGTGGCTGCTGTGGTGGTGGCTGCTGTGGTGGTGGCTGCTGTGGTGGTGGCTGCTGTGGTGGTGGCATCTGTGGTGGTGGCTGCTGTGGTGGTGGCTGCTGTGGTGGTGGCTGCTGTGGTGGTGGCTGCTGTGGTGGTGGCTGCTGTGGTGGTGGCTGATGTGGTGGTGGCTGCTGTGGTGGTGGCTGCTGTGGTGGTGGCTGCTGTGGTGGTGGCTGCTGTGGTGGTGGCTGCTGTGGTGGTGGCTGCTGTGGTGGTGGCTGCTGTGGTGGTGGCTGCTGTGGTGGTGGCATCTGTGGTGGTGGCTGCTGTGATGGTGGCATCTGTGGTGGTGGCTGCTGTGGTGCCTCCCTGAGACGCCTGGTTTCAGCCTTCATCCTTTGCACGAGCGCAAAGGTTTCTCCGATGAAGGTCTCTTTGCAGGTTTCTGCCATCTTTTCAAGCTCCTTCCCCAGCCAGGAGCCCCACACTGCCTCGGAGCTGATGTTGACTGGCTCCAACATCGAGCTGATACGACCCTGGAGGCGGGCGTTGTCGGCCTGCTGGGTGTGGATCGTCTGCAGCACTTGAGGTTCGAGGCGTGCCTTCGAACGCCCCTTGGTTCTCTCCCCTGGTGCTGCCTTGTGGTGCGAGGTCGATGGCTGTTGGTCTTCTGGCTCTGGCTCTGGCTCTGCACTTGGCTCTGCTCGTGGCTCTGGGAGTTGCTCGAGTTCGCTGCTGGAGTCTCCCGAGGGTGGTGGTGCTGGTTGCGAGGATGCAAGTTTCTTCCTCAGACTCATGGCGGTGCGGGAGGGCATGCGCACGATGTGCTCTTCCAGGAACCCAAAGTGTCGGATCAGGAACAGGTCTCTCTCACTCTTCGGGGTGGCGGGTTGTCCGGACTTGGTATGGGTGACCTTGCCAACCTTGGTGCGGATTGACTTGTAGTAAGTCCTCAGCTGGTCACCCGTGCAGTGGAACTCAACGGCCTTCTCTTCCCAAAGTCTGTTCTTCTTTTGGCTGTCCCTGAACTCTCTGGACCCCTTGGTGAAGATAGCTGGATGCTCTAGCAGCCAATCACTAAGAACGACCTCTTGATCATCAGTCAAGGTGAACTCTGGCTTCTTTCTTCGCTTCTTGCTCCGAGGCTGTGAAGTTGACTCTTCTTCCTCTGGACCAGACAGTGGTGATGATCGCTCAGCAAGATCATCCACCACGATGCTTGAGGCTCGTGAGGATACTGGATCAGCTGTTGGGTCAGATTCAGGTTCAGGTGTTGGGTCACGTTCAGGTGTAGGGTCACGATCAGGCATCCTCTTCTTGCCACCTCTGCCTTTCCTAGCACCAGAGACAGTCTTTGAAGTAATTTTCCGGTTTCGAGGCATGGTGATGTTTCTCAGTCAAATGCTGTGAGTGGAACTGATTCTGAATGGCGATGCGGCCCTTTTTATACACTTCGCCACACCACGCCATCTAGCGGGGCTGTTCCGTAGGTCTGCCGCCCCCTAACGAGGGTATGCCGCCCTCTAGCGTAGGTCTGCCGGCCTCTAACGCGCGTGCGCGGGCTGTTAGCGCCTGTTTGCCTCCCTCTGCGCAGTGCCAACGTCAATTAGCGTCTCTCTGCCGCCCGCTAGCGTGGGTCTGCCTCCCTCTAACGTGCTTGTAAGCCGGCTGTATACCGTATGTATGCCGTGTATGTGGGACTGCAATGACAAATCAGGGCGTTAAGAGACGTTAATAGACGTTAACAGACGCTACACCACGGTCATTTTATTTCTTGATGCCGGCATCTAACGCCTCTCTGCGGCATATTAGCGGGGTGGTGGGACTGTAGCTTTAGCAGCAGCGTCTTTGACACCAACCACCGAAACAATAAGAATTTATCCAACCTTACCAGTTATAAACGATTCTGGTGGCGTAGCCGCTACCGCTAATGTAGATGTGAATGCGTTTCGATTACAAAAAATCAACGACATCCAAAAAGAAATTTCCATAGAGAGAAACGAGCGTGAGAAATCGTATAAAAAATACAATAAAATCATCAAAACTTTATCTACCGTATAAGAGACGATGGCCGAATGCGGCGGTATTGCGGCTGGAGCGATGGGAATTGCTAGTTTGGCTAGCGGTCATAGCGGCGCCGGTCGGATTTGTACTCGAAGGGGTAGCCATCGGGTTAGGCGGTATGGCGATGGCGATGAAATACGCAAAATACAAACTAAATAAAAAATCTAAGAAACATAACGATATAAGAGTTTTAGCAGAAAGTAAACTCAACACCATTAGCAGTCACGTTTCAAAAGCGATTGAAGACAGTCGTATAAGTCAAGAAGAATTTGTTTTAATCAATGTAGAGAGAAACAAGTACTCGGAGATGAAAGAAAACATACGAACGAGATTTACACCTAAAAACGCTCCGCCAGAGGTTAAAGCTATCGTCGAAAAAGAAAAAAAAGATCTCATACAAAAACTTTTGAATTTAAAGTTAAATTAACTAGAGAAAAATCTCTTCGCAAGTAGCGGAGCGGGTATTTACACATATTCGAGAACGACCGCCGGCTTATAATTTAACTTTTGCCAAAGGCGCTACCGCTTAATTTTTTTTGATGGTGCGTGGCGTATAATTCTATTATCGTTGCTTTTAACTCTATCATCACGAGATTATGCGGTAGCGCCTTTGGCAAATTTTGTCTAGCATAGCGCTGCTTCATTGTAAGTTTGTTTTTCTTTTTATTTATCCAAAAACCATCGCATCTTGTACACAAAGACCTCGACGTCTTTGTACCCATGTTACATTTTATACACGGCGTCGGTATAGATTTTCCTTGTCTAATACGACATCGGTGCAAAGCGCAAAATTTATCATCACGCGCGCTTGGTCTAAAACATTTTTTTGTCGAACCCACTAAAAGCCATTCACATGGAATAATCTTTTTAGGCGATAAATCATTAAAATGCTTTTTAATAGCCAGTAAATAATCCTTCTCCAGTCTCGATATTGTTTTTTTTAAACATACTGTTTGAGTTGCGTAACAGTTTTTGACCAAAATCTAGTTTCCATCGTCTTCTTACTATAAAACTATATAATTGAAAACCGATTTTCTTATTTTTTAAAGTTTTTTTTCTATATCTTTTTTTTTCTATATTCTTTTTAAAAAAAGAGGAGATCTAGGGATGCTTTTTTTTAAGTAGATAAAAAGTCGATTGGTGGTTGTTGTTTTTTTAAGGAAATACTCAAAATCTTTTATGGCGTCGATGTTTCGGTAAAGGAATTTTTTCAGCTTGTACGAACTCTACTACGTCTACCAATGTTAATTTATACCACGGCGATGGTGTATGTTGTTTTATATATCCTTTTACGGCGCTGTAATAAGACCATTTATTAACTCTGTTCGTTTCAATGTCCGGATATATTATTAGGTCTTTATCGCGCGCGAAATTCTTCAATTCGCTCAATGTCCATCTCGATAAATATTTAGCCATCGTCTTCTTACTATAAAAATAGATAATTTAAAACCGATTTTTCAACTTTTTAAGTTTTTTTTTCTATATCTTTTTTTCTATTATTATTTTAAATTTATTATTCCAAAAATATGTTACCCTTTTTTTTATTATTCCAAAAAATATCTATTTTTTTGTAGTGGTCCCAAACCCTCATTTTATATACTACTCTGGTGATGTTAACGGTATTCAGTGGTGTTCATATTGAGCGAACTGGTGTCTCTCCCAGTTTGTGCAGTGCATACCGGCCCATAGTTTGTACGTACATGCGCATAAATCGCCAGTCAGGGTGGTAATTCAATGACTGAAAATAATACCTCATGCAATAATAATAATAATAATAAAGATTTTTAGCGCGCACATATCCACCCTGCTGGGCGCTCAAGGCGCGGAAACAAAGAAAAAACATTAATACAAACAATATACAATGATAGGGAAAACAAATTATGTACCGAGATACATGTACCTACAATGCAATTACAAATATACATCATCTTTGAAGAGTTGTGACATAAGATGAGTTTTAAGCATCGACTTGAATCTGGTTATACTATGACAAGATTTGAGTTTAATTGGAAGATGATTCCAGAGTCTCGGAGCTGCGACAGAAAACGACCTATCACCCCAGTTCCGTTTTGAAGTTGGTTCCTTGAGGAGTGACATGTTGCTGGAGCGCAAATTGCGTGATGGAGTGTAGACTTTAAGTAGTTCAGAAATATAAATTGGAGCAATGTTATTAAAAGATTTGTGAACAATTAGCATAAGTTTAAAAACAATTCTCTGTGAAACAGGAAGCCAGTGCAGTTCTTTCAAGATTGGCGTGATATGGCATGACTTTCTGGATGCCTAACAAGCAGTGAGCGCCTAACAAGCAGCCACTCGTAACAGCTCTCGATTCTTTGTACTAAATAAGTTGTCTGTAGCTACAAGTGTGTCTTCATTTTTATACTAGTGGATTTATTATTACACCTGGAATCTATTGGACGTTTTATGTGAGTATTGGTACATTTGTCTTCTTATAATAAGTGAAAAACTGTTGTATTTTGTCTCTGCTGTAAGATTTTACTGTGTAGTGGATACCCATCTTGTATGTTCATTTTTGTTGTGCAGTCAACCCTGATTTAGATTATAACCTGTAGCTTGACCACAAGCCTTTTGTTTGAATCAATTGCTTTGTGATCAGACAATGGAGGTCTACATCCTGTTTATCCTACTCTTGCTATCTGGACCATTATGTCTCAATGACTCATCTTTAGAATATGGCTACAGCATGCAACCTACAGCTTGTATGCTACATAAAAAACAACAAATCCGCCATCAACATTTTTTGAGTGAGTGAGTGATAACTCATCTGCCACCTTTCACGTGGAACTCTTAATTTCTGGTGACATAAACCCAAACCCTGGACCTGAAACACTGATCAACACACCAACCAACGCCACTCAGTTCCATAAAATTTCATACAGCCGCAATGAACTACTCAATCTTCGCAATGCTCCATGTACTGATGCAGCTTTATCTTATTCAGCATTGAGTCAATTAAACTGTCTTGGAATACTTGCCAATCAACCCCAAACATACCGCCGCACACATAGAGGTAAAAAAGCTGGTCGCCGTAGAATGGACAAACTTACACAACTAGCACTCCGGCCTGACCAACCCCCAGCAGTGAACTCAACCACATCAACAAGCAACTTCAACTCCAAATGTTCATGATGAGTCTAAACTTCAGCTCTGTGTCTTGAACACTCAATCCATATGTAACAAATCGGATGAATTCGTTGACTTTGTACTTCAGAACAATTTGGATCTTGTTGACATATCCGAGACATGGTTTAAACCTGATGATGACCTGCTACCCCGCGAGTGCACTCCTGCTGGCTACTCTCTCCATCACATCCCCAGACCAAAAAAGACTGGTGGAGGGGTACACTTCTGGTGCACTTCTCTTTAGGTCCAGTTTATCTGTCAGTATGAAACATGTTAACATTGACTACCTAACATTTGAATCTCTGCATGCTGAGGTAACATGCAACTCTAGATCTGTTCGATATATATATATATATATATATATATATATATATATATATATATATATATATATATATATATATATATATCGAACAGAAAGGGATGTTGATGGTAAACATGTAAATTTCTCCAGTTTTTTGCAGGAATTTGATAAATTAATTGTGGATATCTCTTGCACCCACCTGACATTATTTTAACCGGCGATTTTAACATTCATATGGACATCACTTCAAACAATTATGCAAATCAGTTTAAAGATCTGCTCTTTGCTCATGGACTTATCCAGCACATCACATCAGCCACTCATCGATATGGTCACTGTCTTGACCTCATGATAACGCGTGAAAAGACTTCACCTCTCATCACAAATATAACTATCCATCCCGGCTTATCTGATCATTATGCAATCATGGCAGGTATGAACCTTAAAAAACCTCCCATACCTACCATTTCTGTAACTACTCGCCACTGGAAAAATGTAAATATCCAAGATTTATGTCATGATATTGAATCTCAACTGGAAAATGTAAACCTTGAAGATGGTGAGCTAGATTCCTGTATCAATCTATTTGAATCTACTGTCCGTAACATCTTGGACGATCATGCTCCGCAAAAAACTCGAATTGTTAAACTACAATCTGAATCCCCCTGGTTCAATGATGATATTCGTGCTGCAAGGAAAATCCGCCGTCAACTTCAGCAAAAATGGCGTGACAATGGGAAACTTGGAGTACATCGGCAAGAATACTGTAACCAACGTGATATTGTGAGGCAAAAATAGCTCACTACTCATCTGATGTGGAAGAGAACTCTGGCGATCAGAAAAAACTCTTTAACATTGTTGAAAAGCTGCTTCATAAACCCAAAACTTGCTTCCATCTACACACTCGGATCAGGACCTTGCAAATGCATTTTCAAACGTTTTGTCACAAAAATTGAGAATATCCGTCGTTCTTTTCCCCCAGTATCTGCCATTCTATCACAAACACCGCCACGCATAGATTGTCTATGTTTGAGCCTACTTGTGTCAGGGAGATCAAGAAACTCATCATGAAATCGCCATCAAAATCATGTGAACTTGATCCAGTACCAACTTCGCTAATAAAACTAAATATTGATGTGTTTGCTCAGTATATCACAATTATTGTAAATAGATCGCTCTCTTCCGGTTGTTTCCCTGATAGCCAGAAGGTTGCTCCCCTGATAGCCAGAAGGTTGCTCATGTTAAACCACTCCTGAAGAAACCCAATTTGGACAAGGAAGTTTTCAAGAATTACCAGCCGGTAGCGAATTTAAATTACCTTGGAAAAACAATCGAGCGAGTTGTTTCATCACGGATTTCTGACCATGTTCGTGCTAATAACCTGTCGGACACATATCAGTCAGCCTATAAACCATTTAATGGAATGGAAACTGCTCTTCTCCGGGTCAACAATGATATCTTATCTGACATGGATGATGGAAAAATGACTGCACTTGTTTTGTTAGACTTAAGCGCCGCTTTTGACACAGTCGATCACAAAATCCTTCTCTCCCGCCTTCAATATTACCTTGGAATACATGACACGGCCCTGGATTGGTGTAAGTCCTACCAGCATGTTTGTATTGGTAACGCTGTCTCCGAGCTTGTTATTCTTGACTATTCTGTACCCCAAGGCTCCATGCTCGGCCCACAGTGGTTTACTGTTTATACCTTTCAAGAGATTTGTAGTTGGATGAGACAAAACTTCTTGAAATTGAACGACGAAAAAACAGAATTTGTTCTATTTGGATCACGTCAGCAATTATCTAAAGTTTCTCTTCCATTTATTACAATTGGTGACTCGCAGATAATCCCCTCATCACAAGCACGTAATTTGGGTGCTATATTTGACTCGACAATGACTTTAAAACCTCATATCTCCAACATTGTTCGGTTATCATCATTTCATATCAGAAATATTGGCCGAATAAGGAAATACTTGAATAAAAGTGCTGCTGAACAAATTATACATGCGTTTGTCACATCACGGCTCGATAACGGGAATGCTCTCCTTTACGGTCTCCCGCAGAATCAAATATCTCGTCTTCAGCACATACAAAACACAGCAGCTCGTGTTGTAACTTTGTTCAGAAAGTCATGCCATATCACGCCAATCGTGAAAGGACTGCACTGCCTTCCTGTTTCACAGAGAATTGTTTCTAAACGTATGCTAATTGTTCACAAATCTTTTAATAACATTGCTCCAATTTATATATCTGAACTGCTTAAATTCTACACTCCATCACGCAATTTGCGCTCCAGCAACATGTCACTCCTAAAGGAACCAACTTCAAAACGGAATTTGACCTTACTTCCTGTCCAAACCGGAAGTCAAAATTTAACACTTAAAAAAATCATATCTCAACAACCACAAGAGGTAAATTCACAATTTTTGTACCATTGTACAGATCGTTAATTGTCAAAAAAAATTACACAAAGGTGACCAAAATTTGACCTTACTTCCTGTCCAAACCGGAAGTCAAAGTTTAATATTTAAAAAAATCATATCTCAACAACCACAAGAGGTAAATTCACATTTTTTGCACCATTGTATAGATTGTTAATTGTCGAAAAATATTTACACAAAGGTGACCCCAATTTGACCTTACTTCCTGTCCAAACCGGAAGTCAAAGTTTAATATTTAAAAAAAATCATATCTCAACAACCACAAGAGGTAAATTCACAATTTTTGTACCATTGTACAGATCGGTAATTGTCAAAAAATATTTACACAAATGTGACCCCAATTTGACCTTACTTCCTGTCCAAACCGGAAGTCAAAATTTAATATTTAAAAAAATCTTATCTCAACAACCACAAGATGTACATTGACATTTTTTGCACCATTGTATAGATTAATTGTCGAAAAATATTTACACAAAGGTGACCCCAATTTGACCTTACTTCCTGTCCAAACCGGAAGTCAAAGTTTAATATTTAAAAAAATTATATCTCAACAACCACAAGAGGTAAATTCACAATTTTTGTACCATTGTACAGATCGTTAATTGTCAAAAAATATTTACAAAAACATGACCCCAATTTGAACTTTACTTCCTGTCTAAACCGGAAGTCAAAGTTTAATATTAAAAAATAATAATGCAAAGTTTCTTTAAAAAACATTCTGACGTCATCATCACTGCCCTGACAAAACTCGAACACCTATGTGTTTGTAATATCACAAACACTGCCGTCTAGTTATTACTATTATTACTTATTATTGGTTTAAATTATGTATGAGATTCTATTTCAGTGATATCAACGTTATTCTTCCACGGTGTTCATATTGAGCGAACTGCCTACACCACTTGGGCAGTTTTAACTCTGCAAGTTTTTGCAGTGTATATCATACAGTTTGTACGTACCTGGGCATAAATCGCCACTCCAGCCGCCGTAACAATCACACTGACATTTCTGATCATTGAGCTCACCATTCACACAGGATAGTGCACACTCTAGAAATAAAGTCAGGGTTGTACAGTATCATTCATTAGATTCTATTTGATTGTATTGACAACTTTATTATCTACGGAAACATTCAAAAATAATTTCAGCTGAAAGTGCATTGTTCCCACAATGAACTATAAAAGCTGTGTCCTTTATACTCCATTTGGCTACATAGAGAAAATGCTGTAGATTTGTCATTGAATTGATTCATGCAATTCTGAGCGCAATATACTCTTTGGAAAAGGCGCTGTAGAAATGACAGTTATTATTATTATTGAAATATGATGTCTCTGATGAATAAATGTCAAGATGTACCTAGGTCACTTTCTTAGTTCGGTAAATCACTATGTCTCATCACAAAGTTTACATCATGAGATAATCTAGTAATGCATTTTGTAGCGTATAGGGCCAATGCTGCATGTCAAATATTAGGCTGTACCTCTTACCATAAAGACCACTATCTCATTGTAATTTCAGCAAACGATTTCCCCTGTACGCATCGCAAAATGCGACGTATTTTTGACAATCTGCAACGGAAGTTCAAACAATGCATCGCTGATTTTGCGATATAAATTGCGACAGATGTTTCGCTATTATGAAATGATATTGACAAACCTTTCTCGAAAAACGTTAACATGTATATATCAGACCAAAATATATCGAGGGTTCCGTGCCGACCGGGTTTATTTCCGTACTGAATGTCCAGACCGCGCCGGGTGTACATCCGCCTGACATACGTGGTCAACTTCACGTCCCGACGGTGCTAATGCAACGGTGAACGCGTGCACTGGTTTTACCTGTGTGCACGCCGTACATGCAACTTTATTTTCCTGCAATCTGTAAAGATTTTATCCGCAATGCCTAAAATTCTATGTGCATGCAATATTTTTCTGCTGATGAATTAACTACGGGCGAAATCACCGAAATGTAAAAGACACAACAACCGTTAAGGTTCGCACATGTTTATTTTTTCTTGAGTTTGGGGTTGGAGCAATGTTGAGCAATTGAGCCACCCCCTATACACAAACAACCGTGTTCAGTTCACACGTGTGCTTTCATACGATCACTACGGCCGCATTGAAAGGAACTCAAGAAATGTTACTAACTTGGTTTTATAATAAATGTTTTTGAACATTTAACAAAATGAGCATTCATCAATCATTTATATATGTGGTGGTGAGGTTTAAAATCGTTTCGGCACATATTTTCCCGACGAATCAAAGTTTACTACCTTTTACCCAATTTCCGGACACTAAAGATTATCTTTCTGGTAAAATTTGGACATTATATGCATATGAACCAGCGGCGTAGCTACAACATAGGCCCCACAAATTTACAGTGCCCCCCCTGGTGCCTCTCTCGAAAAATCCTCATAGTTCCCCCGAAAAAAGGAAAGAAAAATAAAAGGGGGAAAACCATAAGCCCTGTTAAAGCAGTTTTCGAAATCGTTCTCTGAATTTTTCTATTTTGGGCACGTCTTTTCTGTATAGTTCACTCAAGGTGAGTTTGCAATAATTATTTGGAAGTTCACCAAACATTTAAAAAAAATGTTTTCCCAGATTTCTTCACATTATTATGCAATCAATATTCTTTATGAGGATCATGAAATGTGTGCAGAAATCAACTATTAATTGTTTCAAATAATTTGATTGATAGATTTTAATTTGATTGATAATTTGTCAGGGTGATTGTTAGACAATAATTTGGTTATTATGCAAAGTAATTGGTGTACTTTGGTTTTAATGTGAAATGTAAATGTGACATAATTTAAATGTCCCTTATTCAAGGGTGTGATTTGTCTGGATGTTTCCGGATTTCCGGATTTTTACAAATCACAGTGTTGTGATCCTCCGGATTAGAAGAATTTAAGCAATAAAGGAAAGCAAAGCAAACGCTCAGAACTATAGATTTTACCCCAGCGCTGTTTACAATAGCAGCCCCAATACTGCTAGCAAAATTTACATGAATTTTTCAAAACTGCCCAATCACACACCCTGCATATTCAAATAACACCAGTGATGTCAACTTTATTCTTCCAAGGTGTTCATATTGAGCGAACTGCCCAACATGAACACCATATAGTTTTGAACACGTCAGTTTTTGCAATGCACATCCCATAGTTTGTACGTACCTATTGAGCATAAATTGCCAATCCAGCCTTCGTCACATTCACACTGACATGTCTGATCATTGAGTTGACCATGATCACAGGACAGCATACACTCTGGAAAATAAAGGCAGATATTGTAAAATATTATTTGTTTAATATATCCGATTATTATCATTTGCATTGAACATACTTTTTTCCAATTGTTGTGCATATAATGTGGGCTTTATATGGTATTAATTATAGTAGTTTTGTGGGGTAATTTCTTCAAGTAAAATACAAAACAGGGATCAGGATAACTCATCGATATGACCCACATGTTAATACATAGCTCTCGTTTAAGTTAGGGGTTAAAGTTCAAGTGGTATTTTAATATTGCCTGGGACCCGGTTGTTGTAAATGTTCATGTTCCCTTTGTCATTTCTATGCAGCCAATAAGCTCAACCTCAGCAAGGGAGGGATGCTACAAAGGGAGGGATTGCTACATTGTTACACCACTATACCGATCTGATATACTGATCAGTGATTTATAGATTCATCATAATCATCAACCTATATACAAGCATCAACCTGATATTAAACTGGTTACTAGGCTTGGTGAGAGACAGAAATAAACAGGAAACTACACTCAAATAACTCTACTCTCGTTTCTGATTATTATGATATGTGTACGTTAGTTGAGCAATTAACTTGGCCCTGGATAACAGTCTTACATTCACCAAACATTTTTACAACTTGATTAGTTTATTGTATTTCTGGAGATTTCGAAAAAATCCACAGGCGTCTCGGGCGTGATTTTTCCACAGACAGTCAGAAAGCACTGATCGAGTATACAGTGCTACAGTGCATACGTCGGTGTAAGTGCAAAAACAAATCAACTCCTAAACTGTTAGCAGGTACACATGTTTGTTGGTTTATTTCCAGGGAACATTTACACAAGTATCTTTATTATTTTACTTACGAGAACATGTTTCACCACTCCAGTTTTGATCACAATCACATTGACAGGTTCCGTTATCCAGTGTACCTCCATTCTCGCAGGTCAGTACACACTCTAAAAAGAGGTCAAGCAGGTCAAATAAAACATATTTATTTCACTTTTTAAAAACAAATGTCAAGTCGCGTTATTGTTCTTATCAAACCAGCAGATGTTAATTAATCAACATTTTTGATGTACTCGTGTGACCATTCCCTTTGCCAGTGAGATCACGCAAAAAACTTTGCCATAACCGGAAACGATGATTGACTTTTGACAAAAATAAATACGCCGAGTTTAATATGGTACATCGTTATCGTTAAAAAGTTAACGATTCGTGATGATGCTTTTGTAAGGAACTACCGCATGAGCATCAAAAAATGACTGTTTAGGTTTTCTTTATAAAGTTGGATTATGTATATTGTACCATATTTCATGGAGGCAAAGGGTTCAAAATGTATACAGTAGTTATTGTGTTTTAAAGGGCCTATGAAATAGTAATGTGTTAACGTTATTTACAATTGCATGTTGACATAACTTTTCTACCTTTTCAATTGCTATTTTGTGGGTGTTTTGGAAATTTGCGTATTCATGAGCAAATCAGTAATGTCTCATCGAGATGAGATGCAACATCATGGTTGATTTGTGAATTCGTTATCTTTTCAAAAGTCAGTTCCGTTTATCTTGTTAAGTTAGTGTTTGGTTACCTATTAGTAAACTTGTTGATGTAACGACTGTTTTCCTGAGCAAGGTTTGGGTTTTTGATTTTTTTTGCACTTGCAGTGTTGCTGTGACACTGAGTTCCTGTTGTGTTTTCACAAAATAGTGCCGTCGAGGATTAAGCATGAACATTTTTACAAATTTACTCAACCTTCACTTTATAACCTTATAAACAGACTTCCCATTTTGTTTGAACTGTCCGGAAGGATAGCTTGTTGTTGAAAACCAAGTTTTCAATTTTAGGCATTGGGACAAAGGTAGCCTAATTGCCTCTGTGTGGATAATTGCCTGGCCTACAAAAATGTGTTTAGCGAGTAAACACAATTCTAAACACTTTCTTGCTATCAGTTTGTAAACATGTTTACATGCTAAATATTTTTAGCATGAGGACGGATAGTGTTTAGCCATTGAAAATTGATGTTTAGGAAATGGACATGTGCGTTCAGCTAGTAAACATGTTTACAAACTGATACCAAGAAAAGTGTGCTCAAGACGGCGCTCCGGCTCATCGTCTACTGGCTGTCCGAGACCGCCTTCATGAAGCGTTCCGAGAACGTGTCATAGCGTTGAATCATGTGCATGAATGGCCACCGAGATCTCCAGACCTCACACCGTGTGATTTCTACCTCTGGGGATACTTGAAATCCAAGGTGTACACGACTCCCCCTCCGGACCTGCAGACTCTCCGTGACAGAATAACAGCTGAGATTGATGTCCTGCGCGCGGCAGACTCCAGATGTTGTTAGGAGAGCGATGTGAGACATGGAGAGACGATGTCGCCTGTGTATCGCGCGAGAGGGAGGGCATGTTGAGGGGGAAGGGATGTAATCATCAACAGTTCATCCACATTGCAACACTTGCACATCTAAACATCTAAAACTTGGTCCCATCGTCAATTTGACCTCTTTTGGAAAAGTACTCATACCGGTAACTCTGTCAAAAATTATGAGATTTGGACGTTTGATGTCTCATTTTAAAGTGGACAGGTGTATCTTTCAAACCATACCTATATTATCTATGTTGGTGACTCATTCTACGCCTGGCATTCCGTTAAATCTTGTTTGCATTTTTTTGAGATACACTGTATATCGTCCCTAATTTGCTATAGTGACCAATCCGACTTTTTTCAATTTGAAGTTTTCCCGCCCATTAGTACATTCAGGAAGAGACCTACCATTGTATCTAATCCACATGCATGTATTCCTTATAGTTTTGGAGATAGAGCATGCATTCAAATGACGAATGCTCTAACTGGCTATTTTTGTAATTTGGCAAAGTAACCAATACCGCATTAATCACTATGCCAACTTAATTCGGGATTGGTAACTATGGCAAATTAGGGACGGTATGACATCTCCAATTGCATTGACATGATTATCATCTACGGAAACATTGAAAACGAACCTCAGCTCAAAGCGCATTGTTCCCTTCAACACTGACGAATAAAAAAAAACTGCGTACTTTATACTCCCTTTCTATAGAGACAATTTTGTGGATTTGTCATTGGACTGACTCATAATTTTGAGCGCTTTACGCCTCATGGAAAAGGCGCTATAGATATGACAGTTATCACTATCGAGACTATCAAGACTATAACTTATATAAAACCGTTAAGTGAGGGTCCATTAAACAACATACCAAACTTTTATTTGACTTACCAGAACAATTTGTGCCTCTCCAGTTGTTCACACATACACATTGACAGGTTTCATCATCCAGCCAACCTCCATTACCACAGGGGTTTTTGCAATCTGGGGAAATATAATTGTGTTTGCCAAGTATTATGATCTGATCACATTATTCAAATGATTTCTTTTTTGGAGATAATTAAACGTTTAAATATAGATTAGTATAGTATCGGTATTTCAAAAAATATCAGTTTTGGAATTGTACTGGAAAACTTACTTGGTGTAGTGCTGATGATATCAGTCACTTTAAAAGGGTCACCATTTCCAGGTCTAATTTATGAATATATTATTTTCACATTATTTTCACATATAATTTATATCTTGATTCCAAAAGAGGAGGCATACTTTAAAAAGCACTTTTGTTAACATCACCAGCATTTACCGGCCTCCCTCATTTCAACTCGATAATTATATTAAAGCCAATCAGAATGCACGATTACGCAATTATTCGACAGGTACCCGTCAGTTGTTATATTAGCATACTTAATAATTCTGAGATTTATCTTACAAATCATTACCTGTGCAGTTGAAGTATTTGTCAATCTCTGGTTGATAGTCAGTAATCAGTGGATGATCAGTATAAAACGGTTTAAAGTCTCTCTTTGGTGTATAAGTGTTAAGACCACCCGGCATGATACTGGTACATCCACATCGGTGTTTAAGCTTAGCTGGCATCACCCAGCGAAGTTTCCCAAACTCGTTGGGATCCGGTTCTTGTCCAAAGAAACACATATGTGCCCCGACTACCGTGAACTCAAACCAGGTAACTTAAAGTGCATAACAAAACATAATATTTCAAAGAAACGGATAAAAAGAAGAGGAATGAAACCTAACAATTTGTGAATTAAAAGAGAAATGACAAACGAAGAGACAAAACAGTTTGCAAAAATTAAATTGAACAAAGGGAAATAAATAAACACGCACATAAATAAATACATACAAACTACCACTTAAGCATTTAGGTAAATATACATGCAGACAAACAATTCTAAATAAACCAACAGTAATTAAATATTCTCTATTATACAATAAAACAAAAATCCGATATAATTACACAGTGAGTGGAATACATATATAGGCCATACTAAACGTATACTCTTCCAAACGGACCCTTCCTCTTAAAGCACAATCCAAAGTGACCAGACACTAACATCCCAACCCACCTACGCCCCACCCTACCTATAAATGCCCCTCACAATCCAAGGTTACCAGACACTAACACCCCAACCCACCTACACCCCACCCCACCCGTAAATCCCCCTCGCAATCCAAAGTTACCAGACACTAAAACGCCAACCTACAAATCCCCCTCACAATCCAAGGTTACCAGCACTAACACCCCCCCACCTACACCCCCCCACACACACACACACATACAAATCCCCTCACAGTCCAAGGTTACCAGACACTGAAACCCCAACTTACAAATCCCCCTCACAATCCAAGGTTACCAGACACTAACACCCCACCTACAGCCCACCTACACCCCGCCTACACCCCACCTACACGCCAACCCACCTACACACCACCACCCATATAAATCCCCTTCACCATTCAGTTACCAGACACTAACGCCCCAACCCACGTACACTCCACCCACCCATGAAATCCCCCTCACAATCCAAGGTTACCAGACACAACGAACCCACCTACACCCCACCCACCCATGAAATCCCCAACAATCCAAGGTTAACAAACCCTAACACCCAAACCCACCTACACCCCACCCACCCATGACATCCCCCACAATCCAAGGTTACCAGACACTAACACCCCAACCCACCTACACTCCATCCACTCATGAAATCCCCCACAATCCAAGGTTACCAGACACTAACGCCCCACCCCATCTACATCCGACCCTACACATATAAATCCCCCTCACAATCCAAAGTTACCAGACACTAACACTCCACCTACACCCCATCCCACCCATATAAATCCCCCTCACAATCCAAAGTTACCAGACACTGACACCCCAACCCATCTACACCCCACCCCACACATAAAAATCCTCTTCACAATCCAAGGTTAACAGACCCTAAAACCCCAACCCACCTACACCCCACCCCACCCATATAAATCCCCCTCACAGTCCAAAGTTACCAGACACTAACACCCCACCTACACCCCATCCCACCCATATAAATTTCCACTTCACAATCCAAGGTTACCAGACACTAACGCCCCAACCCATCTACATCCCACCCCACACATAAACATCCTCTTCACAATCCAAGGTTACCAGACACTAACGCCCCACCCCATCTACATCCCACCCCACGCATAAAAATCCTCTTCACAATCCAAGGTTAACAGGTTTGCAGGTATGCAGGTTTTCGATATTTGATCCTATCAATAAATCGATACCTCATGGACTGACGACCATGCCTTGCATAGTTACGGGTAGATAGGGTCCTTAAACCTGTCGTAACATCTAGTGATGGTGTCACGAAAAAAAAAAACCTGGGGGTAGACAAATATGTCTTGTCGAGCAGCCTTGTGACCCCTTCTTCACCTATTGGACCAGGGTAGACCTTTCAGGAGTGAGCTTTTTTAGCTTAAACATTGTACATGTATGTTGTTTTCTGGTCTAGGGTGTTGTAATGCTGTTATAGTCAGCTAGTGTTACTGTTCTTGTCAACTGGTGCGATTCTGACAAATTGTTGAGACTACTGGGACTTTTGTGAGGGTACAGTTAGTGCGTTTCTCTGGGTTGGCGTTTCCGCTTGATAGTTAGGGACCCGAACCTCCGATTAGCTCTCAGAGGAGGCTGTGCTATCAGCAAGTGTTAAATGGCGAGGCGACTGTAGTGCCATATTGCGAATGGAGCTCGTTTTTACAGCCGTGTTCGGTTTGACTTTCCGAGGCCACACAAGTGATAAGTTGATACGTCACATGTTTCTCCCAGTCTCAATTTGATTTGTTTTAAAAGTATCATGAGATAATTTTGGAATTCACTGACTGATTTTTCTACTCTTCTAAATTAAATTAAATGTCGACAAATAAAAGAAATCCTAAAATCAGTTCAAACAGAGCAATGTTACGATCGTCATTTACCCTGGCATATACAAACATCAGAGGTCTTCGTTCAAATTTTGCTTATGTTGAAGCATATCTTGAGACGAATAAAGCAGCGTTATTCTACTTTTGAGAGACCAACTTGAACGCTAACATATCTGAAACAGAATTCAATATTCCTGGATATTCCTCACTAAGTATGATCACCTTAATCGAAACCTTCATGGTCTTGGTGTATACATCAGAGAAGGAACACCTTATGCTCAAGATATTTCGCGTGAGGATCCTAACCAACCATACATGTGTTTTCGCTTGGCCTTGCTTCACTCTACTTCATTAATTTTCTGCTTATAGCGTCCTCAAAATGATGAGCTTGCATCTATACATACCATATCCAACAGAATTGACGAAATACAAGTGGAGTATCCCTCTGCGAACATTCACGTTTGTGGAGATTTTAATGTCCATAATATTGACTGGCTTGTTTTCTCAAATAAACCAACAAATGAAGGCATTGAATGTCACAATTTTGCTGTCGTCCACGATCTGACACAAATTGTAAAGTCTCCTACACGAGTTCCAGATGTTAAAAATCATTTTGCATCCCTCCTTGATCTTTTCCTGACTTTTCCTCTGTAGTCTCAACTGGAGCTCCACTTGGTAAATCTGATCACTGCGTTGTGTCTGTATGTCTGAAGTTACCTCCAAAGCAGACACCTGAAGCACCATTTCATCGTACTGTATACAGATACAACCAGGCTGATTGGGATTCATTTCAATCATTTGTTGCTGATGCACATATTAAGAACTTTTTTAGTCACTGTGCATCCAAAAATGCATCTCTGGTGTCTGACTGGATATATGAGGGAATGAGCCAGTTTATTCCTCATAAGTGTTACCAACAGAAACCTAATTTTCAACCATGGTTTACACCTGGATGTGCTGCGGCAATCGCTCATAGAAATCACTATTTCCACACCTACAATAGAAATCGTTGCGATGAAAATAAATGTGAATTCCGTAGAGCCAGCAACAGATGTAGTCGGATATTGAAAGCAGCTAAGGAGAGCTACCAATCAACAGTCAGAGAGAGGATAGATCTGCAACTTCTTGGTTCTAAAGAATTTTGGAGAACCACTAACAAAATTTTAAACCATGGAAAGTCTCCAATTCCAACCATTGTCAATGGACCAGAAATTCTCACATCTTCTTCTGACAAAGCTTCTCTATTCGCCAAGTTATTTGCTGAAAGTTCTAACATGGATGATTCCAATCAACCATTACCTGAGTTTCTCTCTCGGACAGAAGTTGTTCTATCCTGGATGAAAATAACTGTGAAGCAAGTAAAATCAGTAGTCTCTTCATTATCTGTGTCAGAAGCCACAGGTCCAGATGAAATTCCGGTGATTGTGCTAAAAAACTCTTGCCAGAGCTATCACCCATCTTGGCTAAGCTTTTCAATCGCTGCATTAAGGAGAAGTGTTTCCCTTCTTCCTGGAAGAAGTCATCTGTTTGTCCAGTTTACAAAAATACCGGAGAGAAATGCGATTCTGGCAAGTATAGATCGATAAGCCTTCTGCCTATCGTAAGTAAGGTTTTTGAGGCTCTAGTAAATAAACGGATTTAAAAACATCTTGATGACTGTAAGTTACTCAGTTATAAGCAGTATGGTTTTCGATCATCCAGGTCTACGGCCGATGTCCTGACAGTCATTACAGATCGCATTAGTAGTGCCCTTGATCAGTCATTTTCTACCCATCTCATGGCCCTGGACATCTCCAAGGCATTTGACAGAGTCTGGCATAAGGGACTCCTGCATAAACTCCAGGCCTATGGAATTGCTGGTAGGGTGTTTGGGGTTATCAAATCATTCCTCACAGGTCATTCCATGAAGGTCGTTCTGAATGGTCAATCATCCGACACACACACTTTAAATGCTGGTGTTCCTCAGGGTTCGATACTTGGTCCGACACTGTTTCTAATATTCATTAATGACCTACCAGATCATGTGTTGTTGTCATTCATTGACATATTTGCAGATGACACAACAGTTTACAACCACACACACAAAAACCTTTCTCATGTGGACCTGGCTACTAATCTAAGTTCTGATCTATCTCAAATCACGTCGTGGGGTGAACGTTGGCTGGTAAATATCAATGCCACCAAGACTAAACTTCTGTCTGTTAATCATCAACGATCTGTCCAAGCATATCCCCCCATCTTCATGAAGGGTGAAATGATAAATGAACAGGCAAGCCTGGACAGACTGCTCGGTCTGAAGATCACAACTGATCTCAAATGGAATTCTTACATCTCAGAGGTGGGGAAACAAGTCTCCAAGATGATAGGATCCTTCTATCGGTCAAGCAAAATACTGACCCCTGAGGCCATCCTCTACCTCTACATATGTCAAGTCAGGCCCAAGATGGAATATTGTGTCCACATCTGGACAGGTGCCTCCAAAGCATCACTATCTGTTCTTGATAGACTGCAACACCGCATCAAGGGACTAGTTGGTGAGGAGCTTTTCCTCCCTTCAAGCTCTCACATCGTAGGAATGTAGCCAGCCTTTCACTGTTCTACCGTTATTACTACGGGGATTGTTCTGCTGAGCTACATGAGTTGGTATCTAAGCGCAGGGATTTCTCTTGTGTTACTCGTTTTGCTAAACAAGCAGGTGAACACCCTCACTATCTTCGACTCCCCAAAATCAAGAGTAAGTTCCATTTGGATAGCTTCTTCCCTAGAACAGCATTACAATGGAACGACCTTCCTGCTGATTGTTTTCCACCAACTTACGATCTAATTAAGTTTAAGAAAAATATCAACAAATGTAATCTTGCTTAAATGGTGGATGTTATCGCGAATGTAACCCCTTACACTCTAGTGGCTTTTTGGCCTTGACAGTAAATAAAAAAAGGTTAATAGACCTTAAAACCCCAACCCACCTACACCCCATCCCACCCATATAAATCCCCCTCACAATCCAAAGTTACCAGACACTGACACCTCAACCCATCTACACCCCACCCCACCCATAAAAATCCTCTTCACAATCCAAGGTTAACAAACCCTGACACCCCACCCCACCTACACCCCACCACACCCATATACATCCCCTCACAATCCAAGGTTACCAGACACTAACGCCCCAACCCATCTACATCCCACCCCACACATAAAAATCCTCTTCACAATCCAAGGTTAACAGACCCTAAAGCCCCAACCCACCTACACCCCACCCCACCCCACCCATATAAATCCCCCTCACAATCCAAAGTTACCAGACACTAACACCCCAACCCACCTACACCCCAACCCACCTACACCCCAACCCACCTACACCCCATCCACCCATGAAATCCCCCACAATCCAAGGTTACCAGACACTAACGCCCCAACCCATCTACATCCCACCCCACCCCATCTATATCCCACTCAACCCCATCTACATCCCACCCCACACATAAAATCCTCTTCACAATCCAAGGTTAACAGACCCTAAAACCCCAACCCACCTACACCCCACCCCACCCCACCCATATAATTACCCCTCACAATCCAAAGTTACCAGACACTGACACCCCAACCCATCTACATCCCACCCCACCCATACAAATCCACTTCACAATCCAAGGTTAACAAACCCTAACACCACAACCCACCTACACCCCACCCCACCTATATACATCCCCTCACAATCCAAGGTTACGAGACACTAACGCCCCAACCCATCTACATCCCACCCCACATAAAAATCCTCTTCATAATCCAAGGTTAACAGACCCTAAAACCCCAACCCACCTACACCCCACCCCACCCATATAAATCCCCCTCACAATCCAAAGTTACCAGACACTGACACCCCAACCAATCTACACCACACCCCACCCAACACATAAAGTCCTCTTCACAACCCAAGGTTAACAAATCCTAACACCCCACCCCACCTACACCCCACCCCCCCAACACCCCAACCCCCCAACACCCCACCCACATCCACCCACCCCACCCACACCCCACCCTCTACATAAAAACCCTCTTCACAATCCAAGGTTAACAGACACTAACATCCCACCCACCTACACCCCGTCCTGACCCTGCTACATATAACGAAATGTTAAAAAATGTTCTTCCTCTTTTCTCCCCGCCCCCTTTTTCATTGTATTTTTATTGGTGGGGTGGGGCCGATTTTTCACCTAGACTGGACATAGTCTTGCGTGTTTTGTTTTCACTGACGACAATGGGCGCAATGGCGTGCCAGCAATGGTGGCTACCAGCATAGGAGTTAGGACTTATGTAAAGTGTTATTGCGATCACGGCAATAGTGACCACAGTAAAGATGTAATGGGCTAATTTAATACTTGTCAAATGTTCAGATTAAAATATGGCGGAGGTATGATACTCTATAAGTGACCGACCTCGTGGCCAGTGTTGTATCTTTTAACTTTAACAGTGATTATGTATTCAGATTATTCGTATTCATTGTAACGTGAAATTTGTTTGTTTATATTTCCTGAAATGATAGCACCTGACACAAAACATATTCAAAGGATGTTTGGTACCATCATAAACTTCACACTAAGCAAGTCTTATGTAAAACTTTGATTATGTTTTACGAGATTACCAATGATGTCAAGTGACTTTACAAAGCAAGCAAGTCTTATGTAAAACTTTGATTATGTTTTACGAGATTACCAATGATGTCAAGTGACTTTACACCAAGCAAGCAAGTCTTATGTAAAACTTTGATTATGTTTTACGAGATTACCAATGATGTCAAGTGACTTTACACCAAGCAAGCAAGTCTTATGTAAAACTTTGATTATGTTTTACGAGATTACCAATGATGTCAAAGTGACTTTAAGACAGAAATATGTTAATACATGTTTGATAACATTTTACACAAAGTATTAAAGTTTAATTTATTAAAGAAAAAGAAATAATCAGTGTTGTAGAAGTGGCTTTAACTTTTTCGATTCATTATACAACAATATTAAATTTACTACCAAATTATAATCATGCTAACAAATGCGTACATGCATACATCAGAGCCATACCGATTGTACGATTGTAGTATTACTACTTGATATTAGGTTATAGCGCCCTCTAAATGTATGGTAACAAGTGCACAGTACATCGCGGGCGTCCCAACCTAGTCCAAAGGCGGGATAGCGGGATAGCGGGGATTCGAATAAAATAAAATTAAATTGCGGGATTCGATGTTTTTTTAAGTAATAGACTTCTGGTTTTATACATTTTCTATACTGAAGTAATAGTGTTTACTGATGTATACGATGTCTAGGGGACTAAACCAACTTTCAAATCCCATGCATTTCAGGTAGACAATTATTTATTCATACGCGGTTTGTATGAATTCTTTTTCTGTAAAAAAGATACATATATACAGGCCTAAATACATGATAATATGAATAACATTTATTGAAAACATATCGAATGGTTTCCTAGAAATTATATTAAATCTGGTTTTTGCATATGATTGTTGTAACCAATGAGCATTTTCAGCAATCATTTTTCCCACCTGGATCTAACTTTGTATACATCATTTAGACATGTTAAATGCCGGTCGCCAAATAAAAAGTGAAAATCTGGGTCATAACTTCACAAACACCAAACACTAATTAATCCGGCCAAAAATAATCTAGTCTGTCGTACACAGTAAAGTGTACAATCGATTGACTGGAAGTTCAATTTACATTGGAGTCAGTAATTATGCAAATATATTCAAATTGTATTGCTTGTAGCAAATCTTTGAATGGATAACAGCAAAAATTTGTACCATATGCCAAGGATCCAATGGGGATAAATTGTGCACTTTGTGGTAACAATAACTTGGATCTTGCCTATTTTGGGAGGGGGCTAGATTTTTTAAATGTTGGAGCATAAGACCATGTTTGGCACCATGTTATGTCTGAATACATGTTCAGATGAAGATTGGTCTTTGATTCTGACTGTTTTATGGGCGGGGCTTGTTTTTGAAAAGAGCAAAAGACCGAAAGACAAAAGACCAATCTTACCCTGGCAGTTAAGTGTTGTATACTTAGATGCAGATCCAGCTTGTTTTAACATACTAACAGTAGGGTCGTGCATGACCGCCAATAAACGTTATGGTTCTGAGCTAATACCTACACTCTTCTAACAATGTGTCCTCCCCTACAATAGGTAACACATGTATTACATGGGTCTAGATCTGAAAACATTTCATCTTTGTATTTTGATTATAATATTGTCTTGCCCATAAAATAAGCAGATTAAAAGAAGGGTCCACACCGGAAAATGTTTTATCTTCATCCAGTTTCCATTTTAGACACAAATTTAAACATACTTCCAATGTTCAAGTTAGATTTCATGATTTGTAGTGTTGTCCGCCAACATTGTGGTCTTGCCCATACAAGTGTCTACATCTGAAAATGTTTTATCTTCATCCCGTTTCCTTTTAGGACACATTTTGAAACATACTATTAATGAAATCAGGTTTTTAGTTGTTGGTGTTGTGCCGCCCAATGTTTTAATATTGTGGCCCATAAAATAGGCAGAATTTTAGAGAAAATTTACCAAACTTTCAATTTTGAACACAGGTATCTCGTTATTGGTATTGTGCCTACCACTTAAAAACAAATAATATTGTGGCCTCTCCCACTGAAAAAACGAGATGCAAGCACATTTAAATATCTTCATCCTATTTCATTTTAAGATATGACACAATGCAGTAAGTTTTCAAATGTTTGGGCCTGATGCCTCCTGCACCTCACAACATCCTTATTCCTCCAAGTATTGACAGAAAAACGTCAGGTGACAGCAAATTTCAACTTTTGAGAATATTTTTATTTTGGTTTTAATTTCCCCTTCCTTGAGTTCTAGTCTGCACTTTGAGTGGCATTTAAGATCTGTTTGATTTGGCAACCTTTCATGAAAAAAATCCCTTTAGTCTAGCTGTCGAGTACAAATTGTTGGAGTTTGAAATATTGCATCAACAGTTTAAATTAATACATTTTACGTTGAACATTTTGAAGAGATTATGTAATTATTTGAATTTTTAAAATCATTGACCAAATCGTGAACAATTACGAGAACATAATTATTTGCAATATTGTTCAACGTGTTTACAGGTGTTACATATACACACAAACCACCAATCTACCAAAAAAGGGGAAAACACTTGTGTGGTTTGGTTACCCAGTATCTGGTATTTCTGAAAATCTAACCCCTTTGGGGGAACTGTAAAAAGCTTTTGGGCCCGCGCGACTTCATGTGCCGGCGAACCATGGGGGAGGCATTTTTGCGGTGCGATCGGTTGCGTCTTCTGTTTCCTTTTGGGGTCAGACCTCCTTGGCCCTCCGGCATATTTTGGTGATTTTCCCTGGAATCCAGTTTCAGGATTCTGGATCCGGCCCTTTCGGCCCTCAGGGGGGGAGATTTGGGACCGGCATGCTTGTCGTGGTCAGATTTCATCTTGTCTCTTCTGTCCTGTAGGTGTTCGGTTTTGCTTTGCATGACGCCATATATTTTTTTGGGAGGGGGGTACGGACTTCCAATAACTAACTGGGCAGGGAGGTTGGATCAAAGGGTTTTCTCTCAGGTGGCTAGCCATGTGGACATCCGGTTTGTTTTGTGGCCTTTTCGACCCATTTGATCTTCGGGCCCTCCGTTCCGTGCCCCTTGGAAAGGGGGACCTGGGTGAAAGTTTTTGTGACTGACATTTTAAAAATCCCGGTGGGGGCCTTTTCAGAATTTTTCCGGGGGTCCAAGATCCCAATTGGCCCGCCAGCCTGCCCGATGGCTTGTGGGGGGGTCATCTTTGAACAACTGGATATTTTTAAGATGTCCACGATGATGAGATAATTTCACCGTTCAGCTCAAAAAGGTCGTTTAACTTGGGCCGGGTGGACGGAATGTCATGCTGGGGTTTCTTTTTTTTTTTTTTTTTTTGGGAGGGAGCTTTGGCGAGGTTGATCTTCGGCCAATAGACCGTTTGCGAGCAGTCGTCGGTTTGTACCCCATGTGACCAAGTGGGTTACAGTATATCTTTTGGGATGCACCTGGTATTAGGGCCTGTCGCCCCTTTAAAACCACCCACGAATCCAAGCTCATTTTTGTATGGCCAAAACGGCCGCAGGTCACGTGGGGGGTCCTTAATGGGAAAGGCCATCCGAAAATGACTTGTCGTTACCTTTAGTCTGGGTCCCCGGGTTTTCTCTTGTTGCGAACCCTTTTTGCCATGCCAAAAGAAAGGGGCTATTTTCGGGGCCTGACGGGCGGGGGTGTAAATTTATCCCCTGGGTTCGGGGAAAATCGCGCTGTTTTTTGGTTTGGCAACCTACTAAATGGCAGTGTCATCGGGCCCCTGGTTTGTATTCGATGGAGAAAAAGTATTTTAATCTTAATGAAACCTCTGGAGACGTGGTGGAGCCTCATCAACTTTTACAGATCATGACCAGTGGTTTTTTTGTGTCCCAAAAATCGTTCCCGAAAGGTATTGGAACTAGTACCAAACACCAGCCCGGGGTTTTTCGTATTGGGGTGGCCCAGGGGATAAACTCTTTTACCCAACAAATGGCTTCCCCCCCTGAAGAAGGCATCCTAGACCTTTTGGGGCGTCAACTTCCAAAAATTCGGGACCGATGGATTATAGTACTGTAGGGAGAAGTGCCGTGATTGAGTGTTTCAATGCAAGAAAAGCCGTGATCCCTTTCCAGGGTATGGGACATTTTTCAAAATAGATCCGCAGAAATGAACCTTTTCTGCAAAGTTTGGGGTGGGGGGCGTAATTAAAGGGAAATTCTGGGGTTCTTCCTTTTCTTGCGGGGGAGGATGGGATAAATATCTTCGATTCGCCCTGGATCTGGTGATTCCCATTGGGAAAAGAACCAAAAATTGATTGGTTCACCCGGGTCTTGCATTTTGCCCTTTTAGGGGCTAGGCCTTCCCGTGTCGCTTTTTGCAGACGAGTAAATTGGGGCTGTTCTTCTCGGTCGGGGTGACGGCGATGTCATCAACAACCTAAAAACCAGGACCGTCGTGTCCATCCACCCCCGTGGAAGATGTCCGTGACCGATAGCCCAAAAAAAGGGAGACTGGGATATTAAACGGCGTCCAAAGGGTTAGGGCCGGATTCCCTGTCAAGATAACAGACCAGTAGCCCCCTTTCACTAATTTGGAAGAATTTTGCGAAAACGGGATTGCTCTTCAAGTTTGGAATATTGGGGAAAAACCTAAGGCTGTTGTTTGGCTTTTGGGGTCCCAACCCTTTTTAGATCCCTCTTTTTTCTTTGGGGATTGAACTACCTCCGTGTGGTTTTAACACGACGGGTAACGCCTCGGGCCCCTCTTTCCTCGGCTGTAATTTGGGGTTAGATGTTGCCACTTGCGTGGAGCATCGTGGTGGGTTACATCATCCGAGGTAAAATGGGGTTCCCCTTGAAATTTCAAGGGTCAAACTGCTGAGGGATCGGGTTTTTTGGTCATCTATTGATCTAATTGGTGTATCCCATTAAAAATAATAATAATAATAATAATAATAATAATAATAATAATAATAATAATAATAATAATAATAATAATAATAATAATAATAATAATAATAATAATAATAATAATAATAATAATAATAATAATAATAATAATAATAATAATAATAATAATAATAATAATAATAATAATGTTTTGGACTTATATAGCGCATTCCCCAACTAAGTGGTGCTCAAAGGGCCCTTCTTTTTTTCGGGGGTGGAGGAAATTTTGGTGTTTTGGGGGTGGGGGCTGCTTTGACCCGGTTTCGCCTACGGCGGATGGGATGGATAGTGACCATCTGGGTTTTCCGGCATTTGGGGAACCCGGGTTTGCTGGGCCCGGAACATCCACGACGGGATCTCGTTGGTCCACAGACTCTTCTATCACACATTAGGAAAAGGGTTAGGCATTTGATCTCTGATCCGTTTGGCAGTGAGCCCAAAACCAAAACTTGTTTGGTTTGTCCCAAATTTCACCAAAATCGCCCCCAGGGGTAAGGGGTTTTTACTCGCCCCCCCTGTCAAACTTCACGGGGGTTTTTTACCGGAGGTTGACAAAATCTATTATGGTAAAAGCTTCGTCTAACCTGTTCGGCTGTATTGGATTAAAGGATCGAGATGTTAGGGAAAACAAATCTACTTTAGACGGCGTCATCATGGTTTTTGTTGCATTGGAGGCGTTAGCATGAGGTCCCGCCCCGGGAAACACTCCCCTTGGGTCTGGCACCTTTGCCTCTCGATGTGATTGTGTCGCCTCGCGTGCGCGCGTCGCCGCCGAATGATGTGGCTTTGTGCTTGCGCTGTTCTTTCGGCAAAACTTGGCCCAATGTCCTTTTTACCCCGGGGCCTTTTCAGGTGTCATTTTATGGGGGCTTTTGGGGGGTTTGGGGAGTTAAACCCCAATTTGAGCCCCCCGGGACCGCTGCATGGCATCAACTGAAGCTTTTTTCCTTTGGTGTTGCAGGCATTGTTTGCTAGCGATGGCTTCTCTTGCGCCTCTGGGGTTTCAAAGAACCCCCTTTTTTTTTTTTCAACCTCCTTCAGGAAAACTTTGAAAAGTGGATCAATTTGCTCAAGTACGCGTTCATCGGTTCAGCTGCCTCAAAATCAAGATTTCCTTCCTCCCCAACACCTGGTTCAAAACCCCAAGGCTTTCCCCCGTCATCTGCCTATAACGCATCAGCTGGCGATGGCAAAAGAACCAACTCAGGCCCCTTTTTGGGGTTTATAAACAATTTCCCCAAAATTTTCAATTGAAAGGGGGCAAAATTTTGGGCAATTTTTCGTTGGGGGCCCTTTGGGTGGGGGATTTGGTTTTCCTTTTTGAAGGGGGGGCCCCTTTTTTTTTGCCCAAAAAAAAAAATGGCAATCTAAATTTAAAAAGTTCCAAGGCTCAATAACTCAAATTCAATGACTCAATAACTGTCCATTTGTTTTGGTGTGACTTGTTTTAAAAAATACTTTAGTAGTGCAAATCAGGAAAATTCGGAGTGCAGGTTAAAATTTGAAAAGTTGATTGTTCACGATTCCCAAACCCCCCTCCCGGGGGCCCGTACCACACTGGATTCAATTCGTCCGAAGATCCTGCTGCAAGGTAATCGTCGGTTTGTGGTTCCTTTTTGGGGGCCCTTTTAAAAACCCCTTCTTCCCAATAAAATACCCTTTCTGTTTTTGTCGCTGGTTTTAAACTGGGCGTGCACCAAAAAAGGGGGGGGTTCCTAACTACGGGTGGCATTTTAAGCGGAAATATTTTAATTTTAAAAAAAACAAAAATTTTCCACAAAAGTCCAAAAATCAAAGGGTTTAAAAATAAATGCTGATTCTACCCGGAACGGTCGGGCTTCGGGGATGGTCAGTCCGTTGTTTATTTGGGGTCTTGTGGGGCGAAATGAGAAATCACGATGGATGAGGCTGAACTTTCACAAACCTGTACACGCGTTGTGGTATCGTCATATACGCAGCCCGGGGGTCTCTGGTCGGACTACGTGGTCGGGTCCCCCTAAAATTTTAATCCTGAATTTCCCTCGTAGGGGAGTAACAGGCCAGTCTGAAACAGGTGAAATAAGATCTTTCGCTGCCACCATGAAGTGATAGGGTCGAGACTTGAATAAAAAAGGAAACGATGGGTTTTTTCCCTTTCTCCCGACCCGGGGCTTTATTGTTTCACACAAGTTCACACCGTGACTGGTGATGTAAATACTCATGAGGAAATAAAAAATTCCCCTCACAACAAAGGTTTGGGGATATATTGATGGGGGTATTGGCGTCCGTAAATTAATCATTTTAAAGGTCTGGACTCATTCTGTTTTTCTAACCCCGTTTTTTATTAAAAACTTGCGCGCTCTATTCTATCACCCAAAAAAAGAGCGTGAAAACGGGAAATATTTTACGATGGGCAATAAAAAATGGTGGGTCATTTTTCAGCAGCAATTTAAAGTGACTTATTATTTGGGGAATTATTTTTTATCCCCCAAAAAACCCCCGATTCCATGCTCTATTGATCTGATGATATTTTCCCTTTAAATTAAAAAAAACCCAAAATTTTATTTGTCTGGGCCCCTAATACCCAACAGACCTCAAAAAAAAATCTCAGGGGGCCGGGGAAATTTTGAAACATTGGGGTTTGCGTAAATCAAGAATAACACTGTACAGTTTCAATGGGTTGTCTGCTGGGGGGGGGTTTTAAAAAGCTCCTCCAGGGCTGGTTGACCCCCCTTTAAAAATTTGTTTACCTTTACAGAAAGTTCAAAAAAATAGTGCAAAATGGCTGTTTTAGTTTTTCCGACGGGAAAAAAAAAAATTGTTTACAAACACAAATGGTTTAGGGTGTCCCACCGCAGGGTTTTAAACATAATAAAAAAAACGACCAATAATGTTTGTATCTTTTTAATGTATATAATCGCGGTTTTAAATGCTAATATAATACACGTCGGGGACTCTTGCGTAAAATAGAGATGAGGCTTAAATAACTTTTTTTTATTAAACATAATAAAATTTTAAAGGGCACTTTTGTATTAAAATTGAAGATAATTATTTTAAATTTTCTCTGGGTGACGTTTAATGATCAAAGGGCTCAAAACATTTACTTATGTTTTTTTTTTTATCCCGAACACGGTGTATCCTAAGAAACGAATTATAAATACGGACTGTTTCATTATTCCATGAAGTCATCTCAAACAACGGTCCATTTTATCATTCAAGGCAACCATGAATAGCGATTTAAAATTCTTTATAAAGCAAACAATGACGTCATGGGATGGCGGTGGACTTTAAAACAAAATTCGTCACCCCTTGCTGCAGGACCGGGGTGCTGCAGTCTACCAAACGTTTATGTTTATATCGGGCAATATGAACCAGGTAATTTGTGCCACATTTGATTTCTTTCTATGAGGGTTGAAATAATGACAATTGTCTTTGTGGGAAGTTGGGGGGTGGTCCACGGATCCATTTTCAAAAAATATATTAAGACTTCCTGAAAAAGGTGGTTTTTTTGATGCATTTTTTTTTGGTAGAATCTCTTGTCATAAATGTTCAAATTTTCCGGTCAAAATCTCATTTTTAAAGATTGAATATTTCATTTTTTAATTTTGTTTTTAATTTTTAAAATCTCCCCACTCTACGTTTACCTTTCCTCGCTTACACATGATTCCCAAAAATTTTTTAAAAAACTGGTCCTAAACGGGGCCTCCTGTTTTTGGGAAATTGGTTGAACATGAAATGATTTTGTAAGATTTCTTTTCTATCATCCCAAAACCTTCAGTGCTTTAACAGGTCTTATCCGTCCTGACGCTTTTTCCCTTTCATTGTATTAATGCCTTTTTTTCCTTTTCATGCCTTCATCTTTGGAAGACCCGGGCTATCTCCCCTGTCGTCATCATAAACTGGGATCATATTCAAACCATCTCTTTTATTCCCTTTATGAAACGAATGTTCCCCCCTTTCCTTTTTGTTTCCCCTTTTTTTCTGTCTTTTTTTTCCCCCCCCCTTCCCTTTCCTTTCTATGCATTTCTTTCATTTCATGATGCTTTTCCAAATTTTCTGCTTCCTCACATTGCTTTCAAGCCATGTCTCTTTGGCCTCCTGCATGCAGCTGTAATTCTCTTGTGAATTTGTTTATATTTGACTTTGTCACTGTTCTGGTAAGACCTTCTTTCTTCCATTATTTCAGGTATTCACTGGTCATCCATTCTGGTACCTTCCTTTTGTTCTTTTTGGTAACAATCTCCTCAGTGTCGACGTATACCACTGATCCTTCCATTTGTTTCAACCTTCTTCTGCATTTCTCATCCTCAGGTTGCTGTATTTCATCCTCAATATGTAGTTGACCAAACATGTTACTGATTTTGATACTGAATTTACTCTTCATTTCCTCTTCCTTTAGCATGTCAAGATTGAGTACGCTTTCTTGGTGTTGCCCTTTCTTGGTATGTTTCAGCTTCAATACCATTCGCATCAGTAGTAATAAGTGGTCAGAGTGATATGTTTTCACATCTGGATAAGTTTTCACATCTTTAACACTGTTCCGAATCTCTGTCCACTAGAATGTAATCAATCTGATGTCTTGAGGTATCACCAAACTTTATCCAAGTATAAGGGATTCTAGCGTGGTGTTGAAACCATGTATTTGTACAACAAAATAACAGACGACGACGACGACGACGACGACGACGACATACAATGATAACATGAAACAAATTATGTACAAAGCATAAATATCATCATCTTTGAAGAATTGTGACATAAGATGAGTTTTAAGCACGACTTAAATCTAGTTATACTATGACAAAAATTTGAGTTAGTTGGAAGATGATTCAGAGTCTCGAGCTGCGACAGAAAAGACCTATCACCCCCGTTCCTTTTTGAAGTTGGTTCCTTTAGGAGTGACATGTTGCTGGAGCGCAAATTGGTGATGGAGTGTAGTCTTTAAGCAGTTCAGAAATATAAATTGAGCAATGTTATTAAAAGATTTGTGAACAATTAGCATAGTTTAAAACAATTTCTGTGAAACAGGGAAGCCAGTGCAGTTCTTTCAAGATAGGCGTGATATGGCATGACTTTCTTGACAAAGTTACAACACGAGCTGCTGTTTTTTGGGGACCGTGAAGAGAGCATTCTGTTATCGAGCCGTGAGGGACAAACACATGTATAATTTGTTCAGCAGCACTTTTATTCAAGTATTTCTTATTTGGTCCAATATTATTTCTGATATGAAATGATGATATGCGAACAATGTTGGGGATATGAGGTTTTAAAGTCATTGTCGATTCAAATATAACACCCAAATTACGTGCTTGTGATGAGGGATTATCTCAGTCACCAAGTGTAATAAATGGAAGAAGAAATTTGATATTGGAGTGATAAATAGAACACATATGTTTCGTCGTTCAAGTTAAGAGTTTGTCTCATCCAACTACAATCCCTTGAATAATCCAGCGTTTATATTTTAATAGCATTCTTAGAATTTAAAAGTAATGTAAAGTGCGTGTTCATGCTGACATGGTAATTTAAATATACTAAAATGACGTCATAGACTGGAAAGTATAAACAGAAACTGGGGCCGAGTTCGCAGCAACTTATGAGAATGTCATGAGAATGTGAATCAGCCTGTCTCTGCTCTTTACTCTTCGAAACCATGTTTCCAACATCTTTGTTACCTCTTCCAATGTTGTCCCAAATGTAGTACACACAAACTATGTCATCTAGATTTAAAGTATTTAAAACTAAACCCTTGAATACTTTCGCCGTATTACTCAATCTTCAAAGTAACCCATATGATTTTATGGACCCATTTCAATCCTAAAATATGGCCCTCATTTATTTTGAGACTAGTCAATTTAAAATCCGAATCACATTCAATGTTGACTTGAAAATTTGATGTTGGCTTTAGAACATTTGGAATAGGAGCCTGAGTAATCTTTTAAACCTGTTTTACATTTTGGGTAATAATTAGACACTGCCATCTCCGTTATTTCTCTCTGTGATGCTGCCATGCCCATAAGGATGTCGGCAATGGTTTGGACTATTGGAACATTTTATGATGAAGCTCGGCATAATGTGGTGTCAGGAATATTTGTACTCTATCAACTGACTATTCACAGCTTGTATTCTGGCACTAAATTTAATTTCAGAAAGAATATATATTATACTATTAAAAACAGAAGATAATTTGGTAACATTTCGCCATATCGTTACAACTATACAACATTTTTCCATGAGTAATAATTTAAGATCTTTTTGAGAATTGAAAGAGATGGTATTTCTGGTCATTTTCCTCTTATAAATATGGAAACGACAAATTAATAGGATCAGGTTAATACTTTACACTCAAAGTCAGTTTTACCAAACAAAAATACTTCATTGTCTAAGATGATGTTAAAATTAGTTTTATCCTTGATCTACGAAACAACTATAAAATGAAATTGTTGAGTCGCATGAGCCAAACAGATGGATAAGAGTCTCCTCTTCATTGTTACAAAGTACATAAATTCGTGTTCGACTTGTTAATTTTGAAAAATAATTCGTACCTAAAATCCTGTGTGTTAGTCTATACTGGAACCATCTCAACATAGTGTATATTGTACAGTTGAAAGCCCGGCCTTTTTTAATTTACTTCCTTCATTTTCTGCTTATATCGCCCTCAAAATGATGAATTGCATCTAAAAAATTCCATACCCAAAAATTTAAAATTAAAGGGGAAGATTGCTTTGTGGATTTTTTAATGTCCAAAATTAGACTGGTTTTTTTTTCCCAAAAAAACAACAAATAAAAGGTATTGAATGTCAAAAATTTTGTTGTCGTCCACGATCTGACAAAATTTTAAAAGCTCCTACACGAGTTCCAGATTTTAAAAAATCATTTTGCATCCCCCCTTTGATTTTTTCCCGGGGTTCCCCCCCTGAGGGGGTGGGTCCAACTGAGCTCCACTTAAAATCTGATCATTTTGTGTTGTGTCCGTATTTTCAGTTACCCAAAGCAGACACCTGAAGCACCATTTCATCAAATTGTATACAGAAAACAACCAAGCTGATTGGGATCTTTTTCGATCATTTGTTGTTGATGACCTATTAAGAACTTTTTAAAGTCACGGCCCCCCAAAATTGATCCCTGGGCCTGACGGGAATATGAGGAATGAGCCAGTTTTTTCCCCTCATATGTTACCAAAAAAACCCCTTTTTCAACCATGGTTTACACCGGGATGTAAGAAAAGAATTCGGCCTTTCCAAAAAAGAAATCAACTATTTCCCCCCCACCGGGGCTAGGAAATCGGGTTTTGGGTAAAAATGAAAAAAAAATATGAATTCCGTAGAGCCAGCAACAGATGAATTTGGATAAAAAGCACCCAAGGAGAGCAAACAATCAACGGGTCAGAGAGAGGATAGATCAGAAATTTTTGGTTCAAAAAATTTTTGGAGAACCAAAAAAAGGGTTTTTAAAAACTGGGGAAAGTCTTCAATTCCAACCTTTTCCGGACCAGAAATTTTCAATCTTTTTCCCACAAAGCTTCTATTTGCCAAGTTATTTGTTAAAAATTCTAAAAAATGGATGATTCCAATCACCCATTACCTGAGTTTCCCCGGACAGAAGTTGTTCATCCGGGATGAAAATATTTAAAAGGGGGAAAAATCAGTAGTCTCTTCATTATTTGGTCAAAAGCCAAAACAGGCCCCAAATGAAATTCCGTGTTTTGGCAAAAAGCCCTTGCCAGGGGTTTATCCCCCATTTTGGGCCAAGTTTTTCAATCGCTTTTAAAAGGAAAAATGTTTTTTCCCCGGAAGAAGTTCTGTTTGTCCAGTTTATAAAAAAGGAGAGAAATGCGACCCCGGAAGAAGATGCCTCTGCCCATCTTTTGGCGGTTTTGGGGGCACCGAAAAAACGGATAAAAAAAACATCTTGATGACTGTAAGCCCAGTGATGATATGGTTTTCGATCATCCGGGTTTAAAACCGGCCGATTTTTTCCCTTGACAGTCTTTTTCCCCCCAAATTTCCGGCTTTTGGGGTTGCCCTTGATCCCGGGTTTCATTTTTTCCCCTTTGGTCCCATTTTAAGGTTCTGAAAAATTTTTTTTCCCAAAAGGCTTTTTTTGCCCAAAAAGGTTTTTTTTTTTGGGCAAAAAAAAAAAGGGCCCTCCTTTTTGGCTTTTAAAACCCAAAAGGCCCCTTTTAAATTTGGAAAATTGGAAAAAGGGTGTTTTTGGGGTTAAAAATCAAACCAAATTCCCTTTTCAAAAGGTTAAAATTTTTCCAAAAGGTCTTTCCCCTAAATTTTTGGTCAAAAAATCCGCCCCACCACTTTCCCCCTTTAAATGCTGGGGGGTTTTCCCCAAGGCCCCAAAATATTCCATCCCCGAAAAACTGTTTTTTCCTTAATTAATCAAAATTAAATGCCCCCAACCGGGGATTTTTTGGGGTTGGGTTGGGTTAAAAATTTCTTGCCCTTTTTGAAAAAGAGGGGGCCCCCAACAGTTTAAAAAAAACCAAAACCCGCAAAACAAAAAACCTTTCTATTTTTTCCCCCCTTCATTTTTTTAAAAATTCCTGAATTTTTTTTGGGGATTTACCCAAAATTTCCCCCTTCATTGGGGTTTTGGCCGTTGGGGGGGAAAAAAATTTAAAAAAAAAATCCACCAAGAAAAATTTCGTCTTTTCAACATTTTTCCCAAGTGATATTACTTCAGGAAGGTTAAAAATTTTATGAAAAAAATTGAAAAAGTAAAAAAAAGGCCTGGAAGATTTTTTGGTTTTGAAAAAAAATTCCCGAATTGATCCCCAAAAATTGGAATTTCTTATTCCAAAAGGGGGGGAAAAAAATTTCCCTAAATTTTAAAACCTTTTTACGGTTCAAAAAATACTGAATTTTAACCCCATTTTTTTACCCCTTTTTTTAAATTTTGTCAATTTTTCAGGCTCAAGATGGAAAAAATTTGGGTGCCCCCAAATTTATTTTTTGGGAAGGTCCCCCAAAAGGGAAAACTATTGTTCTTTGAAAGAACTGCAAAAACCCATCAAGGGTTTATTGGGTAAAAACTTTTTTTCCTTTCCCCAAACCCCTTCCTTTTAAAACATTTTTTTTTTAGGAAAAAAAAACCGGGCCTTCCCCAAATTTTGTTCCCTTTAACCCGTTTTTAAAAAACTAGGGGGATTCTTCCTTTTTTGGAAGCTAAAGGAATTTGGGAAACCCTAAACCGAAAATTTTTTCCTTTTCTTAAGTTAAACCCTCTGTTTTACAAACAAGAAAAGGTGAAAATTTTGCCCCCAAAATTTCCCCAAAATCAAGAGAAAAGTTCTATTTTGAGGCTTTCCTTCCCTTACCAAGCTTTCCCAATGGAAAAAATCCCCCAAAAAAAAGGTGATTGTTTTTCCCCAACCCCTTACGTTTTAAAAGGTTTAAGGGGAAAAAAAAAATCAAAAAAATTTTTAAAATTTTCCTTTTTTTTTTAAATGGGAATTTACCCAAAAATTTGAAAAACCTCAATTAGTGGCTTTTTTGGCCCTTTGTTTGGGGGTGACTAGAGAATTTTTAAAAAAAAAAAAAATTTTTTTAAAATAAAAACGAAAATTTAGAAAAATCCAAGTTCTTTAAACCCTTCCAAGGGGAACTTAGAAATGTATATTTTTTAACTTTCCCCCTTTAAGGAGGTTTCCGAAAATTAAAAAATTTACTCGGAACTCTTTCACCTCAAAAGAAATTTTTGGGAAACGGAAGGGAATAAAAAACATTTGATGGGGGTTGAATTTTTTAAAGGGAAAAATTTGGAAAAGAAAATTTTTGTTTTGCCCGGGGGAACCCCAATTTTTTTCGAAAAATTCCAAGGGGGAAATTTTTGTTTAATTTAAACCTTATTTCCTAAGTTTTTGGGGAAAATTTATATTTGGGAAAAACCTTTTCAAACTCCCCCAATTTTTTGTTTTTTTTTTAAACAATTGAAATTTTTAAAAATTTTAATTTTTTTAATTTTGCCAAAAAGGTTTGCAAAAACATTAAAAACAAAATTAAAAAAATTTGGGGTCCCAAAAGGGTTTAATTTTAAAACCTGGATTTTTAAAAAACTTTTCCCTTCCCAAAAAGGTTTTTTATTTTAAAGGGGAATGGGCAATTTTTTAAAAAACCCCCTTTCCCCAAAGGGAAACAAAATTTTAAAAAAAAGTTTTTTTTTGGAAATTGATTTTAACAATTTTTAATTTTTTTAAACCTAATATTCCAAAATACTTAGCCCTTTTCTTGGTGTAATCTTGAACCAAATTTTGGATTTATTTAAGGCCGGGTTTTTTCCCCTTAAAGGGAAATTTTGAAAATCCTTTTTATTGAGATATTTCTCCAAATAATTAACAAATAAATCTCGACCATAGGTAGGCTTATCATAGGTATCACTGTTTGACCAGCAAATGAATTTTGCGTTGAATTTGAATGTTGTTTAACGAAAATGAACAAAGTTTTGAAATTGGCCGAGAAAACCTTTAATAAAATAAAAATTATAAAAACCCAAATTTCAAATCGCATAAACCACATTTGGGAATAATTTCAAATAGTTTTAGAAAATCACCGATTATTGTTATACCGTGCTAAACTATACAATTAGAATATTATAGGAAGCTAAGGATGGTACCAAGAAGAGCACAGTTTATAACTTGTTTGTATTTTGTTTCAAAAATATATATATATATTAATCCAGCAGAAGTTAGGATGGACCATGTTGTGGGTATGAACAACATGTTTTTTTTTGCAGATTCCATACGAGGATAACATGCTAAATAAGAATCTGCGTGATGACACCTCATCATTGCATTTTGAAATAATAATAGATGATTTATCGATATTTATCAATATAAATATGGACGTTTTGTGAATCAAAGCTACAGAAACTCACAAACTTTAAAATTTAGGGTAACTAAATTTTTTTCTTAATTTTTGTATTAACGATGGGGAAGGTTTTGGTGTGTGAGAATCATCGAGTATTTTTAATTTATCAATATTTATCAATATAAACATTTTGTACAGTGAATCAAAGCCACATACACTCACAAACTGTAATATTTAGGGTAACCAGCTGTTCATATTTCTAGAACGAAACAGCTGTTCATATTTCTAGAACGAATCATCATAAAGGCAAGGTTAGGGTGGGGAACGTTTAGTGTAAACCTTAATGTATGTTGAATAAAAGCTTCAGAAACCAACAAATTTAAATATTTAGGATGATCACTTGTCCATAATTTACGTATAAAACAATCATCTTATAGGCGAAGGTAGGGTAGGAAGGACTGGGGAGGATGTGGGAAGGGTGTGAGGAGGGGTGGGATGCGGAATATATTCATATATGTAATCAATCGCTGCATTCTAAATACTAAAGTGTTTTGAATCAACATTTTATAGACTTCTGTCAGTGACAACTCTTTATAAAGTTGAATTCAGCCTTTAAACGTATTGAATTAACATTATTAAAGTTAGACTCAACTTGACTCCGTGTTACCGTAATTAAACACTTTCTTTGAGTTAAATTTAACTGCATAAAGTGTTGTCACTGACCGAACTCTTATATGGTTGATTCAACATTTTAGTTTAATAGTGTGCTAACAAAAACTTGAAAACAACCTTCCTCAATTAATAAGGTCTGTTAAGAAATAGGCATAAGAGAATTGAGCGGGTATGGGAGGGTGTGGAGGAGTGGAGATGGGTGAGAAAAGGAGCGGGGATAGGGTCTGATGGGTTGGCGTGACTTTGAAATACATTAAATACATTAAATAAAAATTAACCCACAAACTGGGAATGGCAGTGGTTTGCATAAATATATTTGTCATCCTATTGTGTATATAAAAGGGATTTGAGCAGAAAAAAGAACTTGTTTCTATGATCATTTTAATTCTCCATTTTAGGCATATTCAGATTAATATTTGTTAATACAAAGATCTGTAATAATTTCTATCTGATTCCCGAGACATAGAAATCATGTTATGGGCGAGGGAATGTTTGCGGAAGTGAAAATATCGATGATATAATGTATCGATATCGCCCCTAAAATAGGTAAAATACAATATGGGTCTGCATCTGGATATACAACACAGTCTATAATTGTCAATTTCAGATAAATAGTTACACAAAGTTGGGGCTACTAGGGTCAGATTTGGTATTTTGCGTCCCCACCCCCAACATTTCAAAAACGATCGTATGCAATTATCTAATCAAAATAAATTTAAAAAAATTAAAAAACACGCAAAGTCATAATTTTGGGGCTTCTTCCACTTTTCAAAGCCCGCCCTCAATGTTGGACCCAAGATAGGTCCAAAGCATGAAAGGATATTGGCCCTTTCTGAACCCCGATGCAATATATCATGCTTTTACCAAAAAGTGTATAATGTGTCCCCATAGAATCCTTAGCAGCTGGAGTAATACGATTAACGACACAACATAATAAGCTGAAATTGTTACAGGTTAATTAATGTATGTCATGTTTCAAAGAGTGTATAAGCATACACGTATACAGAAGCAGGTTTGCCAATATTGCCAACATTGTACCTTCCCTTAAAAACAAGATTTTCGAATTAAAATGTGAAACTTAGTTGGTTTAAAGAGGATGAAGGTATCAATCTTCCTAAGAAAATAATTTTGTCTGGGGTGATGTCACCTTTAAGTGAAATAATTTCTATTTCAAATTTAGGACTGAATACTCTTTCTTATATTTCGCGTTAGAATGAATAGAGAATATCTGAATGTATTTTAACTATTTTCTGTTTATATTTACTGTTTATTTTTAAATGTATATCTTGATTAAAAGACTAGTAGCTAAGTATGTTTTTCCAACATTACTAGTGCTGTACCTTCCCTTTAAGCAGTCACAAACTTCTTTGTATTTCTGATCTTCTGAACGTTGGCAATTTAGTCTGTATTTTGACATTATTTGTCCGTTCATTTTGAGTTGTGTTTCAGTAAATTTACTCTAAAAATGTTTTCCTCCAATCTGAAAATCCTGGCTACGCCACTCTCTTTAGATGAATAAATTAATTGATGACGTAGCGTGATAAATTCATAACCAGTGTTATAATGTCACCCAAGGGTTGTTAAACATGCTTCGGTCAATCGTTTTGAAAATTATCTCATTTGTACGAGGAATGTAAAAAAGTGTTTGGATTAAAAACAACATTGCCAGTAAAATAGCAAACCATGTGGAATAGGTTTTCGGTTGTTTAATCTCTTCTTGTTTTAGAATCTATATTATTTTACAGTTGGAGTTGGATTTAACTTAAGCAAATGGGTACACGTAGAATGGAGAGATTCTAAAATCTAAATTGAGATAATTATTGCATTTTCCTGTAGAGTTTGTGTCTGAATTACAAGTATAGATAGGCATATTACAGGAAAGACATTGTCACGATCGGAGCAGACTTTCAACAGGTCATAGAATCGGTGTCCAAGTTTAAGATGAACACAGTTACTGACAATGTCTGGCTCATTTATGCAGCAGCAATGGACCTTATCATGTGAGGTATTATTTTCAGTCACATACCGTAGTTAATCTAAAACTAGCACTCAGAATCCATGCCCTGTTGATCGTGACGATACTGTCCCTTTAATAATATAGTCAATAAAATGTTATATTCACTGGAGAAATAAAGTGTCGGGAAGTTTCTTACTTTAAGATATATATTTTGAGTGAATCCTCCTTATCTCATCATGTGTCTATTATTAATGTTGTAGTATAGCAGATTTCATTACTTTCACTTAAGGATTTGTTGAATTTGATAATTCAAATAATTCAAATAATCAAATAATTAACCAGAACATGAATAGAGAGTAATTAAGTGAAGACAATAAATGTATATCGCCGTGATTGGATTGTCATCAGTTTAACAATGCTTTGATCAATCATTTTGTGAAATTAACAAAACAAATTTATTTTGAAAGTCAATTTTTCCCCTTAAAAAAGAAGTGAATTGATTATCAATAAAATTGCCGGCGAAACACACTGACAATTACTATGCATGCTTTATTAAAATGTTATAAATAGTATATTTCAATGTTGGTTTTATTGAATTATTGAATTGTACAATGATATGAGGGATAAAAACAATATCGACGAATAATTTCTAGTTATGCATTATTTATATAGTTTATACATTGCCAAGGCGTACAGTTGAAATGAAGAGGTTAGTGAACTCATTTATTATGCTATATGTTTGCTTATTTTGGTTCTCTCTGCGTATCCAGTGTGACAAAAGGGCTACATTATGAAAAGAGGGTACGCTGGTAAAACGGGGGTACATTGTGAAAAGGTGTCACACTACAAAAAGAGTATTGTGAAACGGAGGCATTATAAAAAGAGTCACACTGTCAAGGTTATAATGTGAAAAGGGGATCACAGCAAGTAAGGGTTATATTACAAATGTGGGTACACGGTAAGTAGGGGTACATGTTAAATAGGGGGTATACTGCCTAAAAAAGGTACATTGTTAAGAGGGGACAATCTGCCAAAAAGAGAACATTGTAAAAAGGGGCACACTTAAAAAGAGTACATTGCAAGAAAAGAGGAACACAAACTGGATATCGTGAAAAGCGGGTACACTGCTTAAAATTAGGGTACATTGTGAAAAACAATAACAGATTTCGGTCGTTCGATCAGTGAAAATTATTGTTTGCTGCTGTCAAACGTCAGTTTTTATTTTTATTGTTTTGTTTACGAATGCATCTCAGACTTTTCACTGTGATTAAACGACCGAAAAGGGGAAAATGTGATATAATCTTACAGAATGAGTCTGAAGTGACCAAACTGCCTTTTCATAAAACGAATCAATGTATCTCTCCCAATAACAATCTTAATTTACAATATATTGTATTTGTTTTACTGAGATAAAAAAAGACTCTTTTTGTAGGATCCGTTCACACATGTTACTTACCCCACAGCACAACGACCAAGAATCTCATCCATTGCAAGGTGGTCATCTCGTCAAGGATGCGGTGTCCCGTCAACTGATGAAAATAGATGCGATCTCCTCAGGAACTGTACGGAACAACTCTATCCACGATGAAAGAAAGCTTTCTGGAACTCCAGGTTTGCGTCTCCTTTCCGTGCCGCGCTGGTCCAATCTAACTGAAACCGCTCATCTCTCGACCATAGGTAGGCGGATCGCACATGCGTATTATATGCCTATAGGAAGGACCAATTATAAAGCTTTATATGTACATCATATCCACATGCCGGCCTCTGACTGGCTGTCTCATCTTGAAAATACCTGGTATCATCAAGCTTGTGGGCGCAATTCTTTGAGCGTTGAAACATTATAATATACATGGCAATAGTTTATTCAGAGGACCACCGTCGTTAAAATCAACATAGCAGTATATAAACAACAGTAGAAAAATAGCAAGGCCCATACTTGTTCTAAGGTATAACAGTTATATTAAAGCTAGTATACACTTGTTGTAAAATGTATGTAAATGCATCTATACTAATTTACTAAGATATAATTATGTATAAAAACCAATCTGTTAATGTTTCAGCTTATTTCATTGTGTCGTCGAGAAAATAATGAGAATGCATTCAGGTTGTTCGTATTCGTTCATTGAATTTCTGTCTTTGTACGAGAAATTAATTTGGCAATAATTTCACTAAAATGTTACTAAAATATTTACTAAATTTTACTAAATTTTACTAAATTTTAATAAATTTTCCCACATATTGAACCAAACATATAAGTCACGCGACTGCAAAGGGGCCATACTTGTCAATTTACCTTACACTTGTGTGTGTGTTTTCTCCACGGAGTTGTAACCTCCAGTTCTTTTTAGAACTAATTACTACTCAATAGAGAATTTCACATGGTGTCACCGCAATTATTCTTACTTGTTCTCAACTTTTTTGGTGTTTTGCCATTCCCGGTCCGCCACTGTACAGGGTCAACAGCTAAACTGTAACAGTCAAAATTCAAATAATTTGCCTCGTCCTAATTTTGACACGTTTCATAATAATTAATATTATCTAAATGGTTTTACAAATCACAAAAACATCCAGAAAAAAAATATTGTTTATTTCCCAAGGAAAGAAATTTCCTTCAAAGAAAGGTATGCCCGTGGCTACGTCAGCCAATTAGAAAGTGACATGCTGATGATACAATGCGCATGACTGTTTGGGTGTGCTATATTTACGCTCCGCCTCATTGCTGATTGGAAGCCTGAGCTTTGTTGTTGTGATAATCATAGAGATTAATTAATTGTTTTAGCCCATTAGAAAGGAACAGGTGGGCTTTTTATGAATTTTAGGTGCATCTACCTATCATGATAAATTTATGTACCAAGTTACAAGTCTGAACCTCATTTCGTTAAGGAGTTATAGGGCTGTTTTATTTTCATTGTTTTTGTCCATAATAACGGAACCGATGATGTTTGTATGGATTCTATGATTTTAGATATATCTACATAGACTATCGGGACAAATATTTATGCAAAAGTACAAGTCTCTAAATCATTTTGTTTGGGAGATATAGGGCTTTTTAATGTTTCCATTGTTTTAGCCCACTTCACTAATGTTTTTTTTTATTACAGATACATCATCATATCAATGTTTTTGCTCCATAGTGCAACAGTTATTGGGATTTGAATTTTGTTTTAGCCCATTAAACCGGAACTGATGGATTTTATTTCAATTTAAGGTACATATACATATCATAAAGTCTGAACATCATTTTGTTAGGGAGTTATAAGGCTTTTTAATTGTCATTGTTTTAGGCCATAATAGCGGAACTAATTATGTTTGTATGGATTTTATGATTGTATATATATTTACGCATCGGGACAAATGTTAATGCAAAATTACAAGTCTCTACGTCATTCTATTTGGATGTTATTGTGGTTTTTATATTTCCAATAATAATAATAATAATAAGTAAGACTAATTGCGGTGACACCATGTGGAATCTCAATTGAGTAGTAATTAGTTCTGAAAAGAACTGGGGGTACAACTCGACGTTTCGATCAGTATGCTCTGATCGTCCTCAGGAGAATAATAATAATAATAATAATAATGACAAGTACCGGTTAATCATGTTTGTAAAATGATTGAAATGTCTGGTTTAAATTAAAGCATCTGATTATGCCTACCAAAGATAAACTTATGAAAATGAAAATTACTCCAGACGACACATGCCCATAGTGTGGTGTGGTGAAAGAAACCATTGAACTCTTGTTTAACTATTTCCAAAAACATATTTACGCTTGGATTTTTGTAGAAGACATTTTGCGCAAATACCAATAATAAAATTATGTATATAAACGCTATCAATATAATTCTTGGTAAAGATATGAATAACATATCGCTGTGCGTCATAGGGAAATTGCACCGGGTAATTTGGTCAGTTAGATGTGACATTGTTAAAAATCCTAAAAAGATTTGTCCCGACATTATGAAAAAATATCTTAAAGTTTTAATAATAATAATAATAATAATAATAATAATAATAATAATAATAATAATAATAATAATAATAATAATAATAATAATAATAATAATAATAATAATAATAATAATAATAATTATTATTTATTTTTGAATAGAGCAGATCCCACTTAAGGTATAAACCCAGAATGCTTTTTCGAATGCCCTTTCAGATTTGCGTCAATTTATAAAGAGCTTTTTAAACTTACCGGAAGCAAGGGTCAATAGGGTCATGTCTGTATGACATGACCCTATCCTCCATGTTCTGTATGATTTTGAAGGAATCAATAAATTATCTATTGTGGTTCACGATATATAAATTATATTCTTTTAATTATAATTAATTGCGTAATAGATTCATTAGATTGCATTACCATGACGTCACAGCGTTACCTGTTAAGGTTTAACTATGTGTTAAGTTTTAAGGATCTTTGAACTCCGCAACTATGTTTAGGCTGTACAAATACATTTACAGAATAGTGATTCAGAATATTTCTCCACCTAAACTTTTCGACCGGAAGGAGAGGTCAGATTAGGGTCATGTCTGTGAACGAAATGTAACATAGTTTAAGGTCTTTAAGATGATGCAAATATTGTGAAAATATCTTCTGTGGTTTATGAGATATGATTTGTTTGAAATATTCAACTTCCGGTTTCGACCGGAAGGAGAGGTCAGATTGAGGTCACGTCTGTGAACGAAATGTCACATAATTCAAGATCTTTCAGATGATGCAAAGATTGTGAAAATATCTTTTGTGGTTCATGAGATATTAATTTTATGAAATATTAAACTTTGATTTAGAGTAATTCGATATCTGATGACCTCGCCATGACGTCACAACTTAGTATACAACTACATGTTAAGGTCTAAATATGTGTTATGTTTTAAGGTTTTGTGAACTCTGCAATTAGGTTTTTGAGAAGAAGAGGGAGAAGAAAAAAACAAACGCACAATAACAAGAGGTGTTCGCGCTGTTAATAAGGGTACCATTGTCTTATTTATCTTGTGTACATGTCCTTATGGGAGTTTAACGTTTAGTGTGCTCATAAAATTATGAATATAGGGTCCCTGCTCGAACAAGCTTCATGCACATTCATAATTATATTAATTTAATATGAAATGTTTCATACATGTATGATTTTTTTGTCCCCTTTTATAATCCTGACAATGTTTTCAAACTCCCTCTCAAACACGACGTTGTGCTCCCCGCCATTTACACTATTCATTTGTAAAGGTATGTTGAATGTTTGCCAGTACAATCTCTAATCGCTCAGTTGCTGCATATTTGTATACAAAGCAACACGCCGAGGAAGCCGTTCTGTACGACCTTCTTGATGTTAATCATACCTTTGTTGAAATATCCCCACTTATTAAACCCACTATTAAGCTCGTTCTTTATAACGTTTTCCCCGAGATCCCAAATGCCGTGATAGCGGACAATCTCCGTACATTTTGCAAACTTGTCTCGCCTATCCAGCCAATACCCCTTGGAATGAAGAACAAATACCTGTTCCATGTTCTCTTTTTCAGAAGACAAGTCCACATAATCATTGAGCCTAACATTACACTTCCCAATCATATCAATATTTCATATTCGGGCGTCAACTACAGAATCTTTATATCCACAGAAACAGTTAAATGTTTCGCTAGTTGCGAGTTTGGTCACATCAGCAAAAATCGGAAGAAAGAACAACACGTGACCCCGAGACACCGTCGAACTCCTCTAAAGAATCTTCTTCTTCCACTGTAAACACAAATCCCCTCAATCCACCTCCAGTCTTCCATCATGTAAATCGGACCCTAAACATCCACCAAAGGTCTCAAACCCAAAACGACTACCAACAAAGGTAGAACCGGGGTAACCCCCCCCCCCGCTCTCAAATCATATAAGGCCAACCCCAGCCCCGTGACCCCCTCACGTAGTCCTCCTCCCTCTACTTCCGCCTCTACCCCCACCCCTTCCCTTAGCCACCCTTCAACCATTCCACCATCCACACCTGAGCATGGCCACACCTCCACCTCCCACCATTAGACAACTCTCCGCCCAAAAATACTACGCACGAGGAAACTCCTGATAATCTTTCAATCTGGGGTTCACCTCATGGCCCTTCCAGACAAGGTTCCCCGCTCTTCTCAGAAGTAGTACTGAAGCGAAAAAAACAAAGCTCACCTCCCCAAAAGACCAACCCACTCCCTACTCTTGTGCCCCTGAAACCAAATTCTCCGCCTAGAAAGGTCTCACACTCAGAGGAAACACCTATAGATGGTCCTTCCCTTCCTCAGGTCATTGACGAGCCGTCCCCTATACCTCTGGCTACAGATTGGGCCCAATGTCCCAAGACTTCTCGTGATAAACAAGGCTCCGGAAAGTGAGTGACCTGCTTTATGTCACCTCTGATGCCTCACAATTCAGTGATAATACAGACGCTTTTGTTGATGTAGATATCCCCAAAGTACCCCTCTGTACCCAAGACTTAACAAAGTTCCTCAGATGTGTTAAGGCTCGCAGGAAACAACAATTTTTCTCCATCTCACTTGTTGAATTGTAATACTAAACAACCTTGATATTTTTACAGCAGCTACGACAGTCTTTTGTCACGTAGACAGCAAAGTCAATATTTTAACCAAGCATAACTAACACACTGCGCGTAGTTCCGTTTCCAGCTTTCCGCTTCATTTATTGGTCATTGTAGCCAGTTGAGGCATGAACTGATCAGCACAAGTCTGTTTTCCTTGATACAATGTAGAATATTCAACTGTAGCCTGTAAATGGCACACTGTATACTTGAGTTATTTACATTTCAAGATATTTTCACATAAAACATACTTGATAAATTGACAAACCTCGCTCTTGTTTAATTTTCTAGCTTGCTACAACTGTTCCAATGAGAAACATTCAACAGCCATCAAAAACCTATAAGACATTCGTACTTGTTTTAATCAGACTAAAAATGTACGTATTCCAGTGGAAGTAATCATTTGAATTACATATAATGTTACAAATAATAATGTCCGGATTTAACAAAGAATAGTTTAATATAGCTGGATTTGAACCTGCGACCTCTGGGTTAATGTGCTGGTTCTCTACCAATTGAGCTATCTAGCCAGATGTTGGAGGTCTCCGATCCCTATTGATCAATATCTTTGTTTGGGGCTGTCGTCAGAAGTCATGTAACCACAGAATGCCGTGTAGCCAGTGATCACGCCCCATAGTACGATACAAAATAATATATATATTTTATTTTGTGTATTCTATATTCTAAGTGTTATTCAAGTACTGACTACACTGTTATGTTTAGCTCTTTCTTATACACTGTAAACATTATTTGCACTTCATTCATCACTATTTTGTCACGACAAAAATGGGGTGCATAATAAGAACATTTGAGGCACTTGAGGTGCTAATTATTTTGACACTTGAACGATACTTCATTTGTGAATTTAGACCAGTACTATCTTGTCCCAAAATAACTGGTATAGTAGAGACACTTGAGGAACCTCAACCGAACTATCCTTATTTTATTCTATACCTGAGATACAATAATGTAAATGGAAAATCTAAAATCAGAAACAAATGGGCACATGCTATGAAGCTTAAACATGTGATGTTCTATTTTATCAGGTGCAAACATAATAAAATCTGAATATGGATTGATCTAAGAAATAAAAGGCAAAACAAATTTGCTTGGAAAAAGAATTGGAGAGGGGCTTGGGTGATGATACTGGCGATAGGTTGGTGCAAATATATGCACCTCTGTGCTCTCGAATAGTCTTATTTGTAAAGCCATCCCCGCCCCTCCCTGTCCATTCCCTATCGTCTTGAGGGCCAAACGATCGTACAAAAAAGATCTCGATTTGGACACGTTGAATAATACATCAAGAGTTATTCTATACGACTCAGGCATTTCATGTGGTAAAAACCTATACAACACACACATAAGCAACTAACAAATAATACAACCAACACATGAAGCACAAGAACTTTACAATAAATAGGAACATTTGATTATCTCTATCAACTCAAGTACCTTTTCACCATGTACATACAGGTTTATTTCACTTATATATTTCTTACCACAGTGGGTTTGTTTGTAACTGAATTAGCTATTAATTTTATCTTTTATTTTCGTTTTATTTGTTGATATGTTTTATTATGTTTAATATTTATTGATCACTTTAATTTTATCTTTTGAAGTACATTTTAATTCCCAGGGCCATGAGGGAGACTACATATTATGTGAAAGGGTTACCCTGATAAACAAAATCAGAAATAAATAAATAAAATACAACCTGGGAAGCAGCAATCTGGGGATCACTAGAAGAGGATGCGATTTTTATAAAATTAGATCAAACCACAATAATTTTGCATACTTTTAGCAGGGGCCCTTACGGAATATATACAGGCAGCTCTGAGGTCTGTTCAAAAAGAGACACATCTCTAGTTTGATGTATTACCTTGTTTACAATAAAAGAAAAATAAACATCTTTATAACTTAACACACGACTCAGTTTTGCTGTCCCGATGTAATTGTAGACAGATATATCATCTTTGGCAAGGACTACAATATCTGCCCAATCAATTGATATTTCTGAGCTATTCGTAGGCATGTGCGTGTTTCTTCGTTTACACGTATATGTATGTGTCTATATATACACATGTGAGTATATTCGAGCGAGGTCTCCAGGGTTCCCGTCCCGGAGTCCGGACTGGTTCTGGCCGTGGTAGCAGGGTGAGAACACAAAGGACAAGTTACTTGTTAACTATATGTATGGTAGCCATCAGCACTAGATCAACAACAACAAAATCCAGAAAAACGTCTTTCCACTTACAAAATGAGATAAACTTTTATTTTAACTTTTTATTGAAAAAAATAAATTAACATTTATTTTATTAATGGAAAAACAAAATTATTAAGAGGAATAACGAATTCAACAAATGTAATACATTTTCCACAGGGGGAAGTTTAAAAGGGGCTTTCCAAACCATTCATCACACCTGTATCCATACACAGTGTTGGTAGTTTCAGACACTGTAGCCAGTGTACGTAAACGCCTTCGGCGAAGCCGAACGAGGTCTCCGGGGTTCCTTCCCCATTACCCGGACTGACGCTTGCCACGCTGGCAGGCTGAGAAAACGCCAGTGTTAAATTTGAAACGATATGTAATCATATACATAACAAAAAAAAATTATCAAAAATGTTCTCTTCTTGGAAAAACTGATGACTCTGAGAAGAGCCATCAACATTATATATTGCAAGTTCAGATGAACGTCGGGCTCTAAAAACCTATTTCCAATGACATAATGAGATCAATTTGTATTTCAACAAGAAATTAATAAACATTTAATTTATTAATTGAAGAAGAATGTTATTGCTCTTCTTCATTTGTAAGCACAATAATTAATTTTACTAAATACAAATTCTTTGGAAATACATTGTGAAGTAAATGAATTAAAGTAAATATTTGGAAATCCTAAATGAAATGAATGTTAATCATATAGAGTACATTACAAATGACTCAGCGAGAGGATGGATCATGATATGAAAATAAATGTATACCCTACATGAAGACCCATGAGCATCACAGTTATTTGTTTAGGGGGTTCATTTTATCCATTTTATTATAGGTTTTTCAGATGAATTAAAACACATTCAATTTAATACCCGACTCATTCAATTTGATATGAAAATGAATGCTCCTTTACATCATCATTCAATCAGCAAAAAAATACATTCTATCGTCATTTTACCCAACTAATTGATAAAATAAGTACGTTCTAATTGAAAGTGTCGTTAGGTTCATTCAATTTAAAAAGAACCAGTCACAAGTGATTGATCAAAATAGCGAACTACATTTAAAACCTGATTTACACAAATCACAATAATACAAGAAAACAACAAATAGTTATTATTTTAAGGACTATGTCAGAATAACTGATATGATGGGCTTAATCACTAACCATTCTCAAATTCAACAAGATCTCTTGTCAACCAAATCCTTCCATCCTATAGGTGTAATAGACCTTTAATTTAATAAACCGCAGCCATCTTTGTTTTCCTGCTACAGCCTGTAGATAGGAACATGACTATGTGTGTGAGGAACAAACAATACACAATGGTAATTATTATTCCACTGGGGTAAAACGATAATGTAATACAGTGGATCCTGGGTGTCGATAAAGGGGTGGATTACACTGCCAAACAAGAGAAAACAAATAACGTTATGATAAATTGATGTACAAAGAGTACAATTCACCATTTTCATCGTCATGGAAGTAAATGTATACGCCAATTACGTATTATTCCCACACTGAATCCACCTCTGTTATCGAATGAATAAAACTGATGAAACAATAACAGCAATAAAGAGTGGGCTGTATACCTGATCGAGTCATCGTATTTTGTCAGTGAGATAGTATATGTTTTCCCGGCCAATTTCAAAACCGCCGTTTTAGTGATCCAATCAAACTAGGGTTTCTTTTTTCTCTGTTATGTTCAAATTCATTTGTAAGCAATCATTATTTCATTCATATCATTCTCAACTGCGTTTAATTAGTTCTATTTCATTTTTTGGCATTCGTGACTTCAATTATATCATCCTGAAATTTGATGTTTGCCATGTTTTGCGATTGATGCAATCAAATTAACAGTTATCTATGCGCAAAGGATTTTGGGGGAAATTTATTATCGCTTTCGTTTATGGGCAATCAATTTCATCTTAGTAGTATTCAAACCTGACCTTGGCAAATTGCAGTAAGTTTTCCGATGATTTCTTCAGATGTAAGTTTTGAAAGTCACTAAGGCCTATCTTTTTTCGAAACTTCTTCTTTTGTATCGCTATCCAATTTCATGATTTTTATTCTAATGTAAAAAAAAAAATCAACTGGTACGAAACAATAACTGATTTGTTCCACTTTGCAATATTTCCACCTCAATCTTCCATTCCCCGAAGTTTAACTTTCTTTCCTTTATTTCCCTCTTTATTTTGCTTTCTTTTGCCTGTAATCTCCTGCCTGTAATCTCCTGTCTCGCTATGCAAATGAGACAGTTAGGAATCTGTCTAAAATCTCATACATTGTTCGAATTTCTGATAGGGATGGGTAGGCTATTCCATAAACAGGGCGGCAATGGTAAAGGCCCCTGTCACCAGCCTGTTTACGTGATTTGTGCACAACAAGGGTTTCACCATCAGAAGAACAAAGGGAGTATGAATAGTTCTTGGTTATGAGCAGAGAAGAGAGATAACCTGGTGCAGAGTGTTTCAGTGATTTGTAAGTGTGAACCAATGTGCTGAACTGAATACCTTGGGCGTAATTGTTTGAGCAGATGAGCGGTGTAGGTGTGTTTATGCTTCTGAAAGACAAGCATGGCACATCTGTTTTGAAGTCTTTGGAGACGAGATATATCTTTCTTAGCAACACCGTTCAACAGACAGCAGCAATAGTCCAGCTTGGAGAGAATCAGGCACAGACTGCATTGTGACAAGCATTAGAGTCATGAAATTTCCTGATCCAACTAAGAATTAAAAGTAAAAATGTGCGAATGAATGGCAATTGATGACATTTTTGATCAACCACTTGTGACTGGTTCTGACGGAATTTAATGAACTTAGTGACACTTTCATTGATTTTATGTCATTTATTGGTTTATTGCTTCACTTATCAAAACACAAAAATGCATACCTATATAAACGTATTTTACACAAAAAATAGACGAAATGACGGAATTTAATGAACTTAGTGACACTTTCATTTGGAACGTAGGCCTACATGTTTGTTGCGATGAATTGGGTTAAATGACGATTGAATGCTCAACTAATGAATTTGAAGTAAAGTTTTTGCAGATCGAATGATGATGGAAAATTAATTTTCAAATCAAATATAATAACTGAGGTACTTAAAATGAATGAAAAAGGGTTGAAATTGGCGGGAAAACTTATATTATACTCCGCAGCAGAAGGAAAGGGGAAAGCGCCCTCTATTGTGTCCGCCATGTCTGAATTTTGCTTAGCAATTATTTTTACGAAGCAATATAAAGCAGACCACCAGTTAAGAACACACATTTTGTATGAAAGGTTGGTTGGTAACCAAAGAAGGCTGAAAAGCAAATGTTTCAGGTAAACAATAAGAAGCATAAGCAGAAGAATTCTAACCCTTTGTTGTTTATCAGCATGATTGAGTCCAGTCAATATGAAGAATTCCCATAAGGAACATCACGTAGGCATTTATAGGCAAAACACAATTCAATGTTCAAAATAAAACTTGATCGGAAAAAACCGGAATCACTTTATAGCAGATAAATCTGCTTAGCATTTTTTTGAATGACTTTACACATGTTATACAGAGATGCTTAGCATGTTTGTAAAGCAAGTTTTAAAGGTTCCTAACTGTAATGTTAGTGATTATCAATACCTATCATGTCAATTATTAAAGTTTTAAGGTTCTGTGAACTCTCCAACTATGAGGAGGAGGAGGAGGAGGAGGAGGAGGAGGAGGAGGAGGAGGACGACGAGGACGAGGACGAGGGGAAGATGATCAATAACAAGAGGTGTTCGCGCTGTCGATCGAACACCTAAAACAACCCGAACAATAACAAGAGGTGTTTATGCTGTTGCTCATACACCTAAAAAGTGAGCAACTTAAAAGTCGATTATTTTGTGCTGTGAGGCCCAATTTGCACTTCGTGAAAACGGTGGCGAATATCTCGGAAACGACTTGGAGATGGGAGCAAACATTGATGTTGTGTGTTCACTACTCCCATAGAGGTATGTTGAAAAGCCAAATCTGAGTAAGTCACTGACAAGCCCTAGGTGATTTGGCATGGAATTACCCTGATGTTATTTTATAGAGAATCCGTGCTAATCGTATCTGTGTACATGGAATATCTGACAAAGATGGATGCAGATCGATATCGAAGGTTGTAGCTTCGCGTAGCAAAAGAGGAGGCAGGGCCTTACCATTGAACATATTTTTTTACCCTCCCCCTTTTCAAAAAACAAACAAAAAATACAACAATAAATAACCAACACGGCACAAATTGAAATCCCAATTTTAACTATAGCGAAGTGGAAGTGGTGGTGGGGGATTTATGATTGATATCTTTCCCCCAACTGCTTGTACAATTTGCTGGACAGGAATTTGTTTTAATGGAATTATTGACCGGTCTTTCAACAAGACTGTTATTGTGGTTTGTTTATAACTGAGTAATTGTTTTCCAGAGATCAGTAAAGGTTGAGGTAAATGATTTTTTGAATAAGGTTTGGGATTTTATTTATTTTACACTTTTGTGCTGCTTAATTTTGTGATCTTCATATTGAGATCTCACAAACAGTGCTCTCATGTATCCAACATTAACATGATCTTATAATACACTTTTCATATTCTTTTGGCTTTCCAGAAATATGGATTCTGAAAAATATGTTTTAATGTTTTTTCATACACGCTTAAATGAAATGAATGAATCATCACCCAAGGCAATGGCTATTTGTTTGTTTTTCATCCACTGTCGCCAAAGAGTTTAAAAAAACAAACAATGCCATACTTGATCAACTATACAGTTAATAATGAGAACAGCCTATGGGTTTGACAGCGGTGGATGTCAATTATAGGCCTATTGTGTTCAAAATGATCATAATAATTCAAAATATACAATACAATAATAATGCATACAGATATGCCTCCAATACATTACAAACATAACGATGCACAGGGTTAAATTATTTATATATTTTTTTCATGGTCCTGCTGGATTGGGGTCCGCCAGGCAAGGACCTTAGGAAATTTAGTATCCAAGAAGCTTATAAAATGTAATTTAATTGAGTCCATTTTGTACTCTTTGGGAAATAAATGGAAAATGATTTCTCGGTTTTATAAACCACAACATTGATGTTGTAGAAAATAACGACCAGAACGAATATTGAATTAACAGTGTAACATGAGCATAATATACGTTTAATATCAAACGTTAAGGTTTGAAATTAGGAGATTGATCAAAATGTTTTAACATAAACAATAACGATAATAGGTCTATATATTTTTATCTTACGATTTTATTTTAGTAATATTTATTTGTACAAAAGTATAGGATTGTTTCTGGAATGTTGGTCGTTGCTGTATAAATTACAGAAAATACATTTTAAAGGAGTTGCGATCATCACATATCTCACATGGACGTACTCAGTTATTATATGCATACATTTGTTATGCATTCAAAAGAAGAGATTAGATATTTTAAAATGAAACATTTGTTGTTGAATTTGCAGATGTAATTCACCCGGGGCTTCGACTCCACATACCGAATACGTGTTCAGATCATTTTTCGAACACCCTTGAGAGAATCCAGGTGACGCGCATACATGTATATCCACAATTATTTTAGAGTAGGTGACTAATACAATAAACCACCTAATATTTGTCATATTTGGTGCGTCAATTCTCAACCCTGCACAATAATAAAGACAACATTAAACCTCACAGTGCATCACGTACCGTTGTGGCTTTGCGCTGTCCTCTCGTTAGCCTTTAGTCAAAGCGCACGCGGCAACCTCGTCCGAATGCCTCTTCCCTTCACATTTCTATTGTTTAAAATAATGGCGTAATTGTCGCTCTTCCGTCATAAGAATAATGACGTACTTGTTGCTGTACTGTCATTATTCTAAGATAATAGTAGACTGTGAAGGAAAGAGGCATTCGGACTAGTGACAACCCTGAACACAACAATGACCGAAAAAAGAACACGCGCGCGATCGCGTGTGGCGTCTACAGTGTGGACTCCACACTTGTGTGTGGTATTTTTTCCATGTGTTGCTGCGTGGACCTTAATCTAGTACACGGGACCTACAGCTGAAAGTCCCATCTGAAGGACGAAGCAATAATGGTTAAGTGTCTTGCTCAAGGGCACAAGCGCCGTGACCAGCCATGCCGGGATTCGAACCCACATTCTGACAACGCCAGAACTTGAGTCCGACGCAGACCGCTCGACCATGACACTTTAAATGTATAGTATTTGGTAAAGCTTATATTTTTATCGTTTCGGAATGTTTATATATAGACTCTACTAGTATAGTACTAGCGAGAGTTTTTGCATGTCGTATCGAGTCGAGTCAGAGCTAAAACGTCACTCTTGCATGACAGCAATCTAAAGAACTAGACTCCATGGAGTATGGAGTAAGGTATGGTTCCTGTTTTTCGGCAACTGGCAAGGATTAGGCAGAATGATGCATAATATTCATTATATTCACGGTCATAGCCGTTATACGAAGCGGTAGTTGCTCGAAGATTCTCACAGTTGTCTAAGATGACCTTACCTACAGCTTTTATGCTTTAGGTGTCAATCGTCAAGGGCGTAAATCCTGAGGGTAGGGGTGGGGATATATATCCCCAATTTTTGGCCCAGGGGGATGGTCCATAAGATCATCCCCTCGAATTTTTCAAGCGGTAAAAAATAAATGATAATCGAATAATTCGTGCAAAAAGGGAGAATTTGGTTTGTTTAAATATTAATTGTCTGTTTGTTTATTTGTCCGTTTGGGTGTCATCTTTATGATAGCCGTGGGATTCTGAGTGGTTGTGCACGTAACCACGGGGGCGGGGGGTTCAACTGGCCCCATGGCCCTGTCGAATTGTTTTATCATCCCCTCCGTTGATCAACGTTCGAGATCCAATACTTTGTTGTAAATTATGCAAATAAATTTAAATATCCCCCACTTTTCGACACAGATTTACGCCACTGGCAATCGTACATTAAGCCACTATGTCAAAACAACCAAAAAGTGTTCAAAAAATCACCAAAATCATACTTGTCAAATGTCTTGTAAAATTATTCTGCCTGAGCTACTCTCATTTTTGATAGAAATAAACTTAAATCAAAAATGAAGTTAAAGTTTATCCGTTGGAATATAGGCCTATACTGTCTGCTTTTAGTACCAACGCGTATCATCCGACTTTTTAGAGTGGGGAACAGCATATCAAATGTCCCCTTAAAAATCAATGTTAGCCTATCCTGGCTACTGACGACTAGGCTATATCGTTTTTCTTGCAACACCATAATTATTAATAAAGCGATCAGAATGCACCACAGAGCGTCCAAAGTCAAAATATTTTCGTGATTCTGAATACAGTAAGGCAGGCCCCTACACCGTATATCAATAATTGTCCTCCACTATTTTGATGGCCAATACAAAACCATGACCAAAATAATTAAGTATGCCCATCCTGGGAGTATTCTATAGTTTTTCTTGCAGCCCCATCAAAAGTAAAAGACGTCGTCATAAAGCGTTCAGAATACACTGCATAGCATCATTAGCCAGAATACTTCACAAACTTGACAACTTTCATATTGCATAAGAGAGCGCCTTGAACCAACACTTCTCCTCAAGTGGGCCTGCTCAGGCCCCTGAACCTCGTATTGAGCTGGATTTGTAGCATATCAATAGACAAGTTAGGTTTTCGTTACGTGTTCGTTACTAATCTAAGTCAGCCTAAACTGCACACGATCAGGTTGGAGAACGAACATTCTTGCAACCCTCGTGGTACCACATGACTGCAACAAATAATGGATGGTTTGAGGCTCCATTGCGGTGCCCTGCTGTGAGCAACCTAGGATAATGTCAAAGAATTTCAGACTCCATGAAAAGGTTGCTCTCCACCCTTTTGTAATCCCATCCATAAAGCAGTGAGAAGAAAAAAAACATTAAAACACTCTGAAATTGTATGCCCTTGTTTCATAATTGAGTTCGTACAGACACAAGCATGCATCTTCGTAGCGTCAGGCATAACATTGAGCTGGAAAGTTAGAAGGCCACTACCAGAAAAAAGAGGGCGCTAGCAGCAATAGAAGCAGCTCCCGTCGTAAACGGAAATTAATCATTGTTTTCGATCAAGCCGGGCGCTGATTGTAGGTGTACGAACTATATAACGACGCGAAGTGTGTCAATAAAGCGATATTCGCCATTGCATATCGGGCTGTCAAATAATGAACATCATCTTTTGAAAAGATTTATCTTCACTTGAATGACTCAATGTCGTGTTGATCATCCTAGATTATAATTGTGAGTTGTGTCAGCATTTTATCAACAAGCGATAAACGACAAGCGATCAGGGGGCGTAGCCAAAGGGGGGTAATTCCCTGAATACAAGAGGTTATATGTACATGCTCATGATAGTAACCTACCTAACTGTGTCTGTTTGCAGGGGCAACCTCGCTTTCAAATGTCATTGATTTTTAAGTAAATTAATGGAAATATAACTACATCTATTTTATTTATTCCTTATGTTAGGAATGAACTTTTCTTTGGAACTATTAAATTATTGGGCCTTCTCGCTGGTGCATGCAGCATGTAAGCTACAGAGTTTGGTTGTGAGAATTTCACTTTCGTATTAATTATCGTGAATAAGGCGACTAGATATATAGGCTGTACAGAAAAAGTTGCATACGTTTTCAAACACCAATGTTATTCCTTTAAAATTTACATTATTAACATAAACCATAAATAAATCATGCCAGAATAAACAGGCAACACTGCAGCATTAACGTGACAATAAGTGTTTACATTTTTTGGGCGTAAAGTTGGAAAATTAATTCTCCCACCCCGTAGAAAAAAATCCTAGCTACGCCATTCGAAAAATACTGCAAATGTAAACAAAAATAGAGTTATTTAAAAGCAAGATAAAGGCACTAAATGTGTTATAGTCATATGAGGGGTAGACCATGCGTGTCACGAGGGTAGGCCATGTGTGTCGCGAGGGTAGGCCATGTGTGTCGCGAGATTTTTTTTTTTTTGAAATCCAATATGGGGGAGAGACATGGCGGACCCAAACCATAACCGCTGGCGCGGCTGTAGCCATGTCCCTAATCGTGCTCGTCAGTGAACCTACGGCACATGTTAAATGTTTCCTGGTGGTTTCTAGTCATAAAAAGAAGACATTATGACATGATTCAGACTCGTAGGGTTTTACCTTCCATATAATTTCCTCCTCTTGATGTAAAGAACTTGAGCTAATTGTTTCGTCTGCAAGATTTATATATTTAAATATTTTCATTGCGCGGACGTAAAGTTTGTGATCATTCCGGGCGGAGCTAAATTTTCTCAAACACGAATTTGGCGGCAAAACCAAATCCCAATATTATCCAATCGGTGTTTGCTAAAACAGTGTCGCATAATCTTTGTAAATTAAAACCCGATCCTGGGCCATTGTGTACAAACTGGAAAGGAGTTGATTATAATGCGGGCGTGTTTAAATTAAAAAAAAACATTTACGAGTAACCTCAACGACAGTCAACGACCTCAACAAGAGAAACGGCAAATGAAAATAAAATTAAGTAAAGCTGCTCCCTGATCAGGGTGCACCATGGCAGGGGGGGGGAGAATGTCTAAAAATGCTTGTTATATATACTGGTGGCCCTTCAAGCTTACATGCACATGCATACGCAACGCCGTAAAATATAATAGTGAGTGGAATAAATGGAAAACTTTTGGAGGGGAGCTTGAGTCTCCTGAGTCCCCATCCCTTGTACCACTGCACTACTCCTTGCCGAACTCCTCTGTAGACAAGACTTGGGCTCAGATTTTGCTCTCTTTCCCGGCCCCTTCTTTAAACAAAAAATAATAAAACATCAGCGGGCCCTTGGGGGGGGGGAGGGGGGGCTCGAGTCCCCCGAGCCCCCCCCCCTTGGGTGCGCCAGTGGTCGCGAGGGTGGGCCATGTGTGTCGCGAGGGTAGGCCATGTGTGTCGCGAGGGTGGGGGTGGTGGGAGTTGCGGGCAACCCGCCTTTTCGGGTCAGGATATTATTTAAAATAATTATTTCCAATTTTACATTGTTGGCGAGATTCTATTCCTACTTATAATAGACAGTCATTGTTATTCTTTTAACACTGGGTCTATTTGAGAGGGTCCGGTTTTAAAATAGAGCCATTATCATGATATAATTAGAAGAGTTTCTCCCCATAGTTTCTCTGCATTTTGCTTATAAAGCTACCGTGGCCGGAAAGGGCATATTGTTTAGATTATTGTAATTCTTGGCAATGACGGATCGGGTGGGGGAGTGAGGGAAGGGGTCCTTACAACCCATGTTTGAATCGTCGTATGAATATATACCTTAGGTTTTTGTTGTACCAGACTGTTCTTTGCCGTGTCTCCTCATTCAAAACCGCCCCTTACGCTACTTTATATCTGATCGATTATATTTGCATCTGTAAATGGGAGGTGTGTCTGTCATCTGTTTTGTTTTTCTGCATGTATTAATACATGTTTTCTAAAGCTTACTCCAAATATTGTTTGAGCGCCCAGCAGGGTGGATATGTGCGCGCTACAAATCTGTATTATTATTATTACACTAAATTTTAGTTATAGCGCCCCCTTGCAGCCATTGAAGGCTACGTAATACCGGAGTTATGGGTACATATTTTGAACGTGTCACTAACCGAGCCGCTGAGTTCTGTATGACCTGAAGCTTGTGTAGTTGGGAATCAGGCAAGCAATGCTATACAAGAGACTATTACAAGTACCAACAATTTGTGTGATAGCGCCCCCTTGTGGTAAAACATGTACGGCGGTAAACATAAAATTAAGACGTCTTACAGATTTTCCCAGTGAAACCAAGTTGGTCATTGAATATCAGGCCATAAAACACTGACAAACACCTGTTTGTGGGGGGAAAAAAACTTAAGGTGAGTGTAAAAGCGCCGTGAGGGGAACACAGTGTCCCCGGCTGTTTTTTTCTATATTTGTTCTGCAAACAAGAATTGCCATTGTACACTTCACATTATGCATTCGTATTCTAATATTGAATGTTGCACATTATCTAAGAGCAAATAAGGATTACCACTTTATTGCCGTCAAAGTGCCCTAACAAATCCCCCCACCCCCAATATACGAACTCAGCGGGGTGGGTAAGCTGTTATTATTTATATGCGATATTATTTATTCAGAGAAGAATTGTCACTACGTTCTATAAGCTTTTATATAAATGTACTTCTATAATTACTTCAGCCAAGGTTTGGATTTGCTTGGTAGCATAGTGGTATACACGCTCGCCTCCGAGTTCATTCCAAAGTCTGTCTGGAATTGTTTTATTTTGGGGTATAAATATAATTGGTTGTATTTTTGTATTTTTTTTTAAATTATCAAATTAATTCCGAAAAAAAATCATGTCTGAATAATCCTAGTAATTCAAGGCTGTGGATTATTTAATTGTAGGGTGAGGGTTGAGGGTACAAGCATTTAAGGGTTTGGATACAGTGCCACTGACGCACCCCTTTGTACACATATCCATTCCGTATACAATACACATTAATATCATAATGTATATAGCCAGTGAGAAATAGCGGGAAAAGTGACTCTCTGACGTCATTATACTAAGTCATTAACGGTCATTAGCCTCTGTGTACATGAAACGAGTAATACAATCAATTATAAATGATTTGTACTCTTTATATAAAGCAGGTTATGCCATGTGAACAAATAAATTAGTGATTGTCCTCACAAAACAAAATATGTCTTTAGGAAGGTTTTTCTCCAGTTACAAAAAACATTAATTTTACTGCGATTTTGTTTTTGGGGGATTTCTTCAGACGGTCAGGTCTCGGGATAATATTCCGTTGAAATCTTCGGGAGGGAGGCGCATCAGAATTTCCTTTTATTATTAGACCAATAATTTGACTAAGTGAAGAAATAAAACAATTAATGCCAAATCGGGTCGAGTCAAATCCAGTAGGTTGGGTAAGGACAATCACCAATCAAGTTATCCAGACTAATAACGCATATTCCACACAAATTATATTTTCCATTGATTTTATTTTAACATTTACACATTCAGATAGGATAAACATTGATCATATTTTTTAGCAGATTTAAATAGAAATAGCAAGTTATATATATTTTTGTACATATTTGAGATTTAATCAAGAAGCAGTATTTTTCCAGAAATTCCTTCGCATTTGCATAATGTGTGTTCACTGAAAATAATTTGTATAATTTTACATGGGCAGCGATACGGTGGTGTGGGGACGGGAGGGGGATGTCCCCGCAGTGTGTATGACAAGGGGCGGGTAATAGCATTACCTCCAATGATAAGAGCGCGCAAATTATTACATTATTAAATTGTATTATTTATAAAACAATTAGCGTATTTATAATTTAGCCCTATTTTTTTTCTTAAGATCTTCGACATCAGAATTGGATTTTGTTTCACACACACTCAGAAAACACTGAGCGTTCAATGCTTCATACATTACGTTGGTGTAAGGGCAAAATAAAATGAATTGTTTGTCACCCAAAGCAAGAATTTAATCAATCTATACATTTCGAGCGTATTTGTTTTAGGTTTGATTTCACGAAAATAGAACCCCAAAAGATGTCAAAATTCAAAAAATATTTCGGGATTTACCGTGGGGAGGGGCGTGGCAGTTCCCGAGTGGGGAGTACATCATGGGCTCTGCTCCCTACTTCCCCCAAGTCGTATTCAAGAAATAGCCGTCACATGTTCAATTACTTGCTTTAAAGGGACAGTCTCGTCACGATCAACAGGGCATGGAATCAGAGTGCTAGTTTTAGATTTACTCATTGACTGAAAATAATACCCAACATGATAAGGTCATATTACTGTTGCTTCTGCATAAATGCGCATAATTTCAGTCACTGTGTTCATCTTAAACTAGGACACCGATTCCATGCCCTGTTTAAAGTTGGCTCTGTTGTTGATGTCATTGTCCCTTTAAACGAAGGTACATCATTAAAAGGAAGGTACAACATTGTATAATGTTGGCAAAACTTCTAATAGTATTCTTGCTCTTTTTGTACCAATAAATACATTATTCAACCAACATGTGAAAGTTTCAGCTCAGTACGGAGTCTAAGCCATGAGACAAGTGTTAAAAAACATCCACAATTATTACTGAAAACACAAAATGTGCATATTTGGTCATGTTTTCTCTGAAATGAGAACACCTTGGATAAAATAATGTTCAGACTGATTGATACCTTTACCAACTTCACATCAAGTTAGCTTTCAGATAATAATTTGGTATATCTGGGCAATCATACAGAATACCAATGTTGTACCTTCCCTTTAAGCAAACAAATTCTTTCTTTTGTTTTTAGCAAAGGAATTCCTAAAGAAAGTATTACTTACGAGCAAAAATAAGCATACTAGTTGATCTTAAATAATAATCAGAAAATATCAAATAATTGTGAATTAAAATTAGTATGAAATTATGTAAACATGTTCACCCTTACAATTGTTTTTGTTTTATATGCCTAAATGGTGAACGAACACTGTCACATTACTTTACTTGGTAGAAAGTCATGTTACAGCATTCAGTGAACCATTTCTGAAAATAAACTTTATACCTTATTTTTTGTAACAATGTATATTCCTGTGACACAAGGGGCGCCAAATATCGCCCAAATATGCTCTAATCATTGTATGATTGCTGTAAACCATAATCATGTCTAGTAGTATTTTAGCTAGGTCTGAAATTGTTTGTACATTTTCATAATTTTATCAGAAAGCGAACGAACTTTCATTTTATAGGAGAAGCTTTAATTTTTTTTAAATTTCATAATCCTCATGAAGTATAATGGAACATAACCTTATTTTCCATTGGTTTATATGTTTAGAGAATGCTTATACACTTGTTTCTAGTCCACAAAACATTAAGCTAGCAATAATGGCGCCCTGCATCCCCAAGAGGAAAATATACTGATGTGTATCGATGAATATATGATGGCTTTGATAAGGCCATCAATAAAAATGTCTCCGGTTTCTGGTCAGAGGTCAGCTTCAAAACCGATTCTGCTTTTTGGTAATATTTTTGTTTTAAGTGATACATGTTAACATGTATACGCAGTTATTGTAACCAGACCGAATTTCCCATAACAAAGTATGGTGGCTAAGAGATTCTGCACAAATTGGGCAAATGTTCATACCTCTATGTGAAAAAGTCGTTTAAAACACAGAGCGGCAGAATTCCAATCGATCCAGCAATTTTGGCTGCAATTGGACATCGTTTCATAGCAATAAATAAATAAATACATACTGTTGACGTTCGGATCTGAGGCGACGCTTGTGAAGACCAAAAACTGGAGATTTGTTTGTTTGGCCTAACAAAGGACTAAATACTGTGAAATACTAAACAAAGCTAATGAAAGTTAAACATTTTATATAAATAGTGTATACAATTAAAGGCACAATATTTTTGAAAACAATATTTTTAAATTCTAAAATATATTTTGAGAGTTAACTACCCCATACATTTTTTTCGATTCAATTCGATTCAAATGACACTTTAAATTCAGTTAATTTAATTCTCCCTATAAACTTAAAATGTTCGATTAAATTCAAATTCAATTTAAGTAAAATTAATTCTTTGCTTTATTCAATGCAATAGTTTTTAAACTTTTCGTTTGATTTTTTTCGAACAAAATATTTTTTTTTTTTAATATTTTGTTTCGTAAGTTAAATCTCAATATATATCCTAACTTTATACAGTGATAACTTTCAATAATTATTGAACTGTGTTGTTGAATACTTGGTTATGTTCGCAATGCAAATGCTGCAATTTGTTGTTTTTCCATACCGTAGAGAGAATGTTTGTCTTAAAGTTGGCTATAAATATCTCCCATTATTTTGTTTGTAATTTTAAGAGAATGCTTATTATTTTGTTAATAGTCCACAAAACATTATGCTTGCAATGTTGGCGCCCTGCATTCCCCAAGACTAATGTGATAAATGAATATTGTGTGATATTCAATCTGTGATGATACAGGGCTGAATACTGTGAAATACTAGACAAAGCTAATGAAAGTTATACATTTTATATAAATATTGCATACAATTAAAGGCACACGATCTTTTAGATAATTACTTTAATTAAAATATATTTCGAGATTTAATTTCGCCTATAAACTTAATTTTGTTCGATTCAATTCGATTAAAATGGCATTTCAAATTCAATTCATTTCAATATCCCCTATAAACTTAAAATGTTCGGTTCAATTCAAATTTAATTTAAATAAAATCCATTATTTGCTTTATTCATGCAATAGTTTTTAAACTTATTATTTTTGGATATTTTGTTTTCATTATAAATTAAATCTCAATATATATCCCAATTTACACTGGTAACTTTTAATATTCATTGAATTGTGTTATTGAATAATTGGTTATGTTCGCAACGCATAATTTATGCATATTCTGAAATTGTTGAAATTACATTAACATTTGTCATTCTTTCTGTATAGGTCTAAATGGTCATATTACTTTTCTTGGTCAAAATGTTGATGAGAATGTCCTGTTACATCATTCAGTGAACCATTTCTGAAAATAGACTTTGTTCATTATATTTTGTCCTGTGGCAAAATTATTGTATGACAGTCGCTGTAAACCATAATCATGTCTAGTAGTAATTTAGCTAGGTCTGAAATTGTTTGTACATTTTCATAGTTTTATCAGAAAGCGAACTTTCATTTTCTAGAGAAGCTTTAATTTGTTTTTAGTTTTATTTCATAATTCTTATGAAGTATAATGGAACATAATAACCTTATTTTCCATTATTTTGTTTGTATTTTTAGAGAATGCTTATTTGTTAATAGTCCACAAAACATTACACTTGCAATGATATTCAATCGATGTTATTGATGGTTTGGATAACACAGGGCTCAATACTGTGAAATACTAAACAAAACTAATGAAAATTAAATATTTTATATAAATATGCATACAATTAAAGGCACAAGATATTTTTAATAATTACTTTTAAACTCTAAAATATATTTCGAGATTTAACTTCCCCTACATTTTGTTCGATTCAATTCGATTCAAATTTAATAAAATTTAACTTCCGTTATAAACCTAGAATTTTCTGTTATTTTATTTTCGATTCATTATATTAATGAAATTCATTATTTTCTTTATCGATTTTGATATTTTTTGTTTGAAAAAAAAACAAAATTAATTAGTTTTTAATATTTTGTTTTCATTATCAGTTAAATCTCAAAATATATTCCTATATTACACTGATATCTTTTAAGATTCATTATAAACTGTGATGTTGAATAATATGTAATGTTCTCAACACATATTTTATGCCTATGCAACAAATTATTGTTTCTCCATAGAGATAAGGTTTGTATTTAATTTCCCTTGATTATTTCTTCATGAAACTGAAAGTGACTGCAAAATACATCTTCACAAATACCATAATAATCATTACCACTAAGACATATCCATTATTGACGAAATATTACATTCTAATATATCAAGCACATCGATTGTAAGCAAAATCGTTCAGACAAAATTAAATATAAGACTGTATGTCTTCTAAGAGGTCGTGAATATTCGCCCTTTAAATTTGAACTGCAATATTTAGCTGTGTTGATAGACACTAAAGTCAGAAGGCCAATGAAACACATACAAAAACAAATAACTGGTGATCGTCCTAAAAAAACAAAAATGAGGGATATTTTAATTTTCTTTGTGATCACACTACCATCTCGTTTAGAGAAAATGGCCAACCTGGAGATAATGTTAGTTTCAAAATATAAAATGTGAGGGAGAAGCGATATGAATTGTATCATGACTTCATTTTGTTCTGAATACAAACACTGACCCCAATTAGCCTATTATAGTCTTTCCATACACATACACATATAATTCTCTATAGAATGGGAGGGGAAGGAGGGTTGGAGGAATTTGTACCAATGTGAAAAACGTCCACGTGTATCCAGTTCCCTGAACTTGAATATCTCCTAAACCGGTGAAGGTGTGGAGAGGTGGGGTGGGAAGGGGGGTGGGGTGGGAATGGGGCTGAGGCTGGGGCTGAGGGTGGGGCTGAGGCTGGGGCTGAGGGTGGGGCTGGGACTGGGACTGGGGCAACTTTATTGGTGGGAAAACAATCAGATTGGGCAAGGACGATCACCAATCGTTCATTTGTTTTCGGTATGAAGAAATGATTAATTTAACATGTTTTTGTCAAATATTTAATTTTGGTCAAAAACAGATGATCTTTGAATGAATTGTATGAATTCATTCAATGATTTATCAGAAAGAACATCTTCCATCAATTCCTTACCGAATTGATAGACACATTTCTATAATGCCTCAACTTTTATTGACCTCCATCTCCAGTGACAACATTCCTGTGTAATCTACTCAAAGATGCATCACCCTTGTGTTTGATACTTTCACCGGTTATTCCCAGCAGTTTTATTTTTAAATTACCCTTTTCCTTGCAGACAGGCAAACAAATCATCAGATGTATGTTTTTAATGTAATAACATTTCCAAATGAATTGATGGCAGCCCGTCATTTAGGCAATGAATTACTGTCAAACCATGTTTTTTGACGTTTTTGTTAAGTATTTACTTAAACAATTTTCCCCCTTTCTTTCATAAAAATATAAATTATTAGGTTAAACAAAAACATTCCTGGGAATCACTGGTGAACGGGCAAACTCATGATGTTGTGCAATAAACTAAATCACTTAAACATTTTCAATTAATCTATTCATTTAAATAAAAACACGCAAGTATCTCTATAACAATCACTTCTAAACTGATTTCGAGATTTAAATCCTCAAAAAATAACGTTTTTCACGATCCATTTTGCAGGCGCGTTTTCTTAAAAGTTCAAATTATTTTTCCATTTTTTCTGCATGTAATCTTTTCAAATATAATCAATTTGTATCTTTAAGAAATATTACAAAGTCATCTTGGAAAAAAATCTGTATTTTTATATTATTATCATGTTAATCTGATTTAAATCTCGAAAAATAAATGCAATTTATGCCATACACATAAACACTAATTATTCATTTAATAATTGTAATATTTTAAACAGTAAATTATAGATCTATGATCTCTTCAGTAACGCTTTTGTTGGTTGAGTTATTGAGCGCCTGTCATATCACAATTATGTTGTTTCACAGCCATACTTGAAATGTACATTACTGGAAAGATTTACAAGTACATACGACCTTTATCACCCGCAGTCATCTTTGTCAGGTAAAGCATACTAGTGACCAGACTATTTTTCTTTCTAGCCTCGGTTTGGTTACGTGGTTTTGTATTGAAGAAAAACAAAATGGTTGTACCATGATGAAAGTCTATTGGTCTTTGTTCTAACATCAATGTCACCTGACTTCTTTGTTAACATTTCAACTAGTTTTATATCAATATTTCCAGCCGACATCTCTTGCAATAAAATGACAGACGCCCAATATCGCCCAATATCGCCCAATCACGCCCAACAATGGCGCTCTGTCACCTCCAATCACAACTTTGTGCATCTGGCTCTCATAAATGAACCAAACGATATGAAATGTCATTGATAGAATAATTTCATGATTAATTTCATTAATACATTTTATGTAATAAAAATTACATAAAATCCAATTGCATGGTTACTCACGTTACATTGTGAGGTTTTGGGCTCACTCTTAATGTCATAATATATATTTCACTCATCAGTTTTTGTCACAGTAGTTGCATTATACTCAGACCTTACTTCAGTGCTATATGTACGCTATATAAGACAAACAGCGACATTTTATGTAACGTCAGTTACCACCATTGTTCTCTTATATTTCTGCAATTATTTGTTTGTGCTGGTCTGGGTATAATGCAACTACTGTGAAAAAAGAATAATGTAACGTAACCATGGAATTGCCCCTTTTATTAGGTTTCACTTTTAATGTTGTTTTCGTTGAAAACGCACTGAAAAGCATATTTTTCAAAATGTTTCCTCATAAAGAGTGTGCAAAACCAGGAAATGAACGGATACCAGGTTCAAGACACTTCAATTGTGCATGGCTTTGCACATTAATTTTAATGATGGTAAAATGGTAATTTCAGAAAGGCAATTCGGTTATCTCGTACCTTGTCTTTAGTTCTATGTGGTCTACCAAAGTGTTTCTTCGTGAAAATAGTGACGAATTGTGTGACCTTTCTTTACTGGATTTATTTCATACCCCAATGAGCGATTGGTGCAAACTGTTGTTTTTGTTTCCTATTTGAAGTAGTAATAACATGAGAAAATACATATTGTTATGCTTTTAAAACAGTATCTACATGTATAAATTTATTTGTGTTTATAGTTGACCCCGCTGTATACAAATGTTAAATGTTTCTTGCTCAATATTTGCTATAACTAAATACATAGTGATGTGGATGTGGTTATGACTGCTGTTGGTGCATAAGTCTGTTTAATTGTGTGATTTGTTTCTGTTTTACATTTTACGTAAAATATTTTTCAGTCATGCATACAACATAAGTGATCCTTACTATAAGCAAACAAATTTAATCAAATAAAACAGCATTTGCTGAAATAATTTCAGTGAATTTTTCTGTCCAAATGTTATCGGAGCAAAAACAGATTCAACCACTCAACAGAAATGTTTAAATGCACCGTAACATTTAATGACTCCCGTGTAGCGGATTATTTTCATTTCACTATTTGATGCTCATACCATAAATGCCCTGATACTCGTTAGTCCATTCAACCATTCAACAGTAAAGTCCATTATAGTAGAAGACTCCGTTGCCGCAGCGCATTACTGACATTTGACTCTTCACTATTTTCTTCCCATCCCATGTATCCCATCTAATGCCGCTGGGGTATTCACCATTAAGTGTATCAGATGTAGGATTGTCCCCTGTACAACGATTAAACCACCAACCTCCCTGTAATAACCCTGCACAATTAGAATCAGTATCATTATCATTGTCTCTGTCGTATGTTGAAAACTGTTGACCAGCTGCAGACAGAAGAGGTTGTGTACCTTGACAGGAAAAAACAAAAAATATAATGATGTAAATAAAAGTTATGGCTCAACATTAGAAAACCCCAAACGAAATTTGTAATGTTAAAATCAATAAGATATGTTCTTAAAATGTACACGATGAAAGCTTAAGTTGTATACTATCAGTTGCTTTGTGTATTACTCACTGTCTTTGTCAGGTGTGGTTTTTTTCGAGGAAAAAACATAATGTAAATGATCATGCACAAAGTTATGGCTCAACATTAGGAAACGATTCATGTAAACAGCAACATAAACCCTAAAACCAAATGTATAATGTTGGAATCTAGCAGATTATTTTTGAAAAATGTAATTCTCAAACTGAATGAATGTATAATGCCTGATATAAAGTGTGCATGGGTGGCGATCCCAGGGGTACAGGGGTCATGTCCTCCAATATATATGACAGGGAGACGGTAATAAAATGTCCCCCAATAAACGTATTTAGACTATTTTGTTTCCAAACATCTTTCCATGTCCATTATAGGTTACACTAGTAGCCTATCAAATTTAAAATAAATAAAGTAATTAATACAAAATCGGTGATTTTACGTGGGGGAGGTTGGTTGAGGTCATTTGTCCAATTCTATACCCCCAATCGTAACAACATATCAACGCCACTGGTTTTGTGTATTGCTAACTGCCTTTGTCAGGAAACCAACTTAGTAACCTTTAAAAAACATAAGGAAACGGAATATAACCCACAACATAAACCCTAAAACGAAATGTTTGAATCTAGCAGATGAAATTTGATGTGTTATTATTATTTGATAGTTTTTGCATTGCTCAATTTCAATAATAAAAGTAAACTCATCAAACATATTGATACATTTTTGGAGTTTTTCAAAATACATTTCTAGTATTGTTTTTTCGTATGCAATGCAAAAGGGACCAAACTCGTGACGAATTAATTTATATTTGTAAATTTCAACCAATCAGAGTAATGGCCGTTAACAATATTGCCTGATCATTCTTGAAAAGTAAATTTGTTGCATACCAATGTCGCTGATGTAGTACGTGCTTTCTCTCCCAATACTAAATTCGTAATTGTCGTTAGAGGACATTATGCTGAAAGGCTTAATATACCGAACACCCCTGGTGCCATCTGTATCCGTCAGTTCCACACGTATCAACCATTCTCCATTTCTTGTCAGATGATGGAGTGCATCGTTTCCAATCCAGTGGTCCGTCATCAATGAGCCGAATCCGTCCTTGTACTCGTTCCAGCTTCGAGTGAAATTCTCAGACCCATCTTCTCGCCTCTGAATCACCTACAGTATTACAAGTCAGTAATATTGAACAACTGTCAATAGAGAATTCAATGTATTTGAGCCACTTTATCACATCAATATTATTAATCAGCGACAGATCCATAATGGTGGTCGGGGGTAGGGCTGTGCCGGTATCCAGGTTTCCGGATACCCGGTTCCTTTTTTCGGTTCCAATTACCCGTGAACGACTTTTTTAAATTCGGACTTAACATTTGAGCGGAGTGAACATAAATCTGTCACTCTTGAACAATGTAATGTTTACACTTTTACAGACAATTATCTTTAAATTCAAGAGATTACACTCCAATAAAGCCTTTGTAGTATTTTATGGACATTTTCCATACACTTTTCTCCAACTGTTTGTGATACATTGTTTTTGCGATCACGATCAGAAACAAGTTTTTGCTTTGATCATTGGTTGAGTGTATTTATGTTTTCACGAGTTAAGATGTGTTATAGTCACGTGACTGTTTCGAGCAAGCTTGAACTGACTTCCTGCTAGGTTATGATTGGTTTCATGATGGTGAATTATAAAAAGTAAAAACGTTTTGTTAAAAAATGATTGAATGATTGTTTGTACAAGCTATTTATACAAGTTTACTACTCACGAGTAAGTTACATTTGGCATTGTAAATGTCATGTTTCTGCACTTGTTTCTGGTCATAACAAGTCCCTCCGTGTTCGCTCCACAACACGCCCTACCCCCTCTGATAAGCATGTGACCCAAAGCCTTATAATTATTGGTAATTGTATAGTGTTTATAGTCGATAGTTTGATCGTGCCCGTTATGGTCTGACAATTGTCTAAATAAATAATTTGTCAAAAACTATTGCATGTAGGTTATTACACAAGTCCAACAGCCCACTGTTCCAAAAGCTTATTTCAGACTACCTATTTATTTTTTCTTCTTCTGTCAGATCATTTAGTCTTACAGTTTATACAGATATAGTTCTATCACCTTTTATTTGGACTTATCTTCAGTGACAACGAACCATTTATTTAAGCTTATCTGATGTCCAAAGCCCAATATTTTGAAAAACCACTGACCAAATGGTCCTTAAATTCAGACAAGAAGTTAGGAATGGGTTGCATACTACATATGTTCCAACATTACACCATTCACTGTAATGTGTATTGGACTTGTCATTTAGAAGGATTAGTCAAATCAAATGAATTTACAACCAAAGAGTATAATAGTAAATTATATCTTAAATTCGTTATCAAAATATGCAGTGGTCTTATTTGAGGATTCACCCCAAAATATCCTTAATACATAACGCCTCTGGTTTGTATTAAGTGTTCAGATGCTGCTTAAGTGATAGCTTATAGATTTTAATTTAAGAAAGTGTGAAGTTTTTATGTCAATTAATTGCCCGCTTTTTGCTTATTATGCGGGGCGTCTTTTCGCGCCCGTCACTAATATTGCCAGATGAACTCTGACGTAAATACTTGGTATACCCCAACTGTTAGACCAGGTGGATGGTCCGTTAGACCCCTCCCTTCTCCCTCCCCCAAACATTAATATCATTTAATAAACTTCAATATAGCACTTTGTTTACGTTTAGACTACCATGTTTTTAAAAGTTCAAATACTTTCTCCCAAAATTTTCAATTTCCAGCTTTCCCAATAAATGTAAGTGTGACATACACCATTTTTGTAAATTACAGTTACAAACTTTGTATTTTTTAGGTTAACATACAGAGTGTATCTTCCAAACGATTAATTTCCTGATGTTGAGAGTTTCAGAATCGTAAATAGCGCCCTCGCCAGATGGCTTTATCTCAAAATCTCAAAAAATTCACTTATATCGTTTTACCAAAATAGGGCCGAGTATCTGTCATAACAATCGAAAACCGAATCTTAACTATTTTATTCAATATAATATCCACTTGACTTAATGAATTATTGTGACGTAGCTTTTTTTCTAACAATTTCACGAACAAGACTATGTGTATCCCGTGGGATCAGGGTATGTGTACTCCCACTGTAATCCAGGGAGATGGTCCATACGATCATCCAACATAATTTACATTCATAGTAAAACAAACCCACTGTAGTCCAGGGAGATGGTTCATACGATCATCCAACATAATTTACATTCATAGTAAAACAAACCCACTGTAGTCCAGGGAGATGGTCCATACGATCATCCAACATAATTTACATTCATAGTAAAACAAACCCACTGTAGTCCAGGTAGATGGTCCATACGATCATCCAACATAATTTACATTCATAGTGAAACAAAACCCACTGTAGTCCAGGGAGATGGTCCATACGATCATCCAACATAATTTACATTCATAGTGAAACAAAACCCACTGTAGTCCAGGGAGATGGTCCATACGATCATCCAACATAATTTACATTCATAGTAAAGCAAACCCACTGTAGTCCAGGGAGATGGTCCATACGATCATCCAACTTAATTTACATTCATAGTAAAACAAACCCACTGTAGTCAGGAGATGGCCCATACGATCATCAACATAATTTACATTCATAGTAAAACAAACCCACTGTAGTCCAGGAGATGGTCCATACGATCATCAACATAATTTACATTCATAGTAAAACAAACCACACTGTAGTCCAGGGAGATGGTTCATACGATCATCCAACATAATTTACATTCATAGTAAAACAAACCCACTGTAGTCCAGGGAGATGGTTCATCTGATCATCCAACATAATTTACATTCATAGTAAAACAAACCCACTGTAGTCCAGGGAGATGGTCCATACGATCATCCAACATAATTTACATTCATAGTAAAACAAACCCACTGTAGTCCAGGTAGATGGTTCATACGATCATCCAACATAATTTACATTCATAGTAAAACAAACCCACTTTAGTCCAGGGAGATGGTCCATACGATCATCCAACATAATTTACATTCATAGTAAAAAAAACCCACTGTAGTCCAGGAGATGGTTCATCGATCATCCAACATAATTTACATTCATAGTAAAACAAACCCACTGTAGTCAGGAGATGGTCCATAAGTTCATCTAACATAATTTACATTCATAGTAAAACAAACCCACTGTAGTCCAGGGAGATGGTCCATACGATCCAACATAATTTAAATTCATAGTAAAGCAAACCCACTGTAGTCCAGGGAGATGGTCCATACGATTATCAACATAATTTACATTCATAGTAAAACAAACCCACTGTAGTCCAGGGAGATGGTCCATACGATCATCCAACATAATTTACATTCATAGTAAAACAAACCCACAGTAGAACACGGAGGTGGTCCAGACGCTCATCCAACATAATTTACACTCATAGTAAAACAAACCCACTGTAGTCCAGGGAGATGGTCCATACGATCATCCAACATAATTTACATTCATAGTAAAACAAACCCACTGTAGTCCAGGGAGATGGTCCATACGATCATCCAACATAATTTACACTCTTAGTAAAACAAACCCACTGTAGTCAGGAGATGGTCCATCGATCATCCAACATAATTTACATTCATAGTAAAACAAACCCACTGTAGTCCAGGGAGATGGTCCATACGATCATCCAACATAATTTAAATTCATAGTAAAGCAAACCCACTGTAGTCCAGGGAGATGGTCCATACGATCATCCAACTTAATTTACATTCATAGTAAAACAAACCCACTGTAGTCCAGGGAGATGGTCCATACGATCACCCAACATAATTTACATTCATAGTAAAAGAAACTCCTCCAAAACACATTTTGTTACGTTTGAAAAATGCGTTGTGGTTTTAGATGGTTGTGGTTTTAGAACAGTTTTCTCAAAATTTCCCAATTGCAGAAATTCATCCTAAACTGGTCCCAAAATGTTCCAACATTTTCCTGAAACTCATTTCTAAAAAATATATTTTTCATAATAATTCAAGTGCGCCCCCACTGGCTGTTTATGTAGTGACATTAGCAGTATCTATTTGTATTTATTTAATGTGTTCATTAATTAACAGTTACATGTTCTTATAAAGCAGATTGTATTTGTGCTTCCTGAGCAAAGAGGGATTGCAAATGGTGTGCTTTGTGTAGATAAATAAATACGTTTTTATCAATTTAAAATAACTTGCCATATCAACTACGATTATATGCTATGATTATAACTCAGAATTATGTTCAATAATTCTTAAATTTACTGGTGTAACTTTATATTGTCAGATAAAACAAATAAGACCAATTGACAAACCATTGACAAATCCAGGAGTGTCAAAGAGGGGCGTGTCCGTGCATGTGCATGTACATTTACCATACGCTTTTTCGTGTCCCCCTTGTCAGTGTACCTCTCCACCCCTTTTTGCCATGTTCCCCTTGTCAGTGTACCTCCCCACCCCTTTTTGCCATGTTCCCCTTGTCAGTGTACCTCCCCACCCCTTTTGCCGTGTTCCCCTTGTCAGTGTACCTCTCCACTCCTTTTGCCTTGTTCCTCCCTTGTCAGTGAACCTCCCCACCCCTTTTGCTGTGTACCTCCCCACCCCTTTTGCCGTGTTCCCCTTGTCAGTGTACCTCCCCAACCCTTTTGCCGTGTTCCCCTTGTCAGCGTACCTCTCCACCCCTTTTGCCTTGTTCCTCCCTTGTCAGTGTACCTCTCCACCCCTTTTGCCTTGTTCCTCCCTTGTCAGTGAACCTCCCCACCCCTTTTGCCGTGTTCACCTTGTCAGTGTATCTCTCCACCCCTTTTGCCTTGTTCCTCCCTTGTCAGTGAACTTCTCCAACCCTTTTGCCGTGTGTCCCCTTTCCGATACCCTGGGCTCGTCCCTGGCACAGACAAATGATTTGGGCATATACGATAACTTGCTGGCTTTTCTTCGTTCAAATTTTGCTTGGATGTTCAAGAGTGAACAAGCTAACTTACGGAGCTTCACTTATTTTATTGTTCATCTTACAAAGCCATGATTTATAATCATCAATAGGCAGATTTTTATTCCAGTGATAAGGCAATGTTGAGATCACTATATAGTTTTCACGCGGAGGAATTCCCCTGGTTTGTCTTCAAACTGTTGTACTCCGATGCATACTATCATGCCACTTTGTATAGGCCTATTATAAGTGGTGGGGATTAAATTAAAGTCTTTCATATTTATTGTCTTTACTTTGTTTACATAGTCTTATAAGTTACGCGTACATTATTGCTTTTATTTGGTATGTTGTTGTAAACATAATTTTACATCATAGATAGTATTGAAATTGAATTTGAATGTTTTATTTAATGGAATAGCTTTTTAGATTTAGAAGTGCCAACAATTCAAGCAAGACGAACGATCACTCTTCTGATCCTTATTTGTTTTCTTTCTTTGTCGTTTTTTGTTTTGCTATATTATTTCTGGTATCATACCATTTTCTTGCCTGTAGAATCATTACAATCACTTTGCTGAGGCATGACTATAACCCATAGTGGCATGACCGCACCCAGAGTTGAATAAACAAACACGCCCTCATGGGTGCCGTGATAAGAACATCTTTGTATTTTGTATTTCTTCCAAATAGGCTATATTTGTATGGAGTAAAGGTGATTTTGTTCGGTGTTTTTTCACCAGCAAAAGTTGTATACAGAATTCAGTCGTGTTGCCTTTGTGTTTAAGGGATAGTATCGTCACGATCAGAGTAGCTTTCAACAGGGCATGGAATCGGTGTCCTAGTTAAAGATGAAAACAGTGAAATTACTAAGTCATTTATGCAGCAGCAACGGTAATATGACCTTATCATGTGGGTTATTATTTTCCATCACCGAGTTAATCTAAAGCTGGCACTCCGATTCCATGCCCTGTTGATCGTGGTGATAGTGCCCCATTAATCCGTCTGCTTCAATTCCCTGATCGTTTTGCTAATGACGTCAGCACAATGTTGTGGTCTGAGGTTTTTTCAGACTAACTCCTCTTGCATTATTTGTACATACAAAATAATTATTCAAATCAAAGACGTAAAATGGGCAGCGCCACCCCAAAAAGCTGGGGATGGGGGGAGGGGGGGGGGGTGGGGGGTGCAAGCTTATTATTATTTTTTTTGGGGGGGGGGAGTAATTTTTATTAGAATTCAAGGTACTCTTATATTACTGATTGGCATTGAACAATGTATTGTAGAAAAATCTTGTCCGTATAGAATCACTGTAATTACATCGCTGACTATCCCGTAGTGGCTGACTAACCCGTAGTTGCATAATCGCGCCAATATTTGAATAAACAAACACACTCTCATGGGTGCCATGTCAACTAGGTATGGATCCCATGAAGTTTGCTGAAATACAAATTTTGGTATTTTGTTTCTACAAAACATATTCTTAAAAACGCGGAATGTTTTTGCTATGTTTTCAACAGCAAAAATTAGTTGTGCACGTCAGACATAATTCGGTCGTGTTGCATTTAGTGTAAACCCCACTGCTTCAAAAGTATAGAACGCTTGTGACGTCACAAACGCTGCATTTGAGTGCAGCTGCCATTACATATTGCACACAATTTAATCATTATTTTTTACCGATGAGATGACGTCATATTCAAAAGCATTATAATGGTCTCTATCTCTCAGATCAACTTGTATTATACATTCATTCAAATATTCAAATCGAAGACGTAAAATGTTTTTATTCAAAAATATGATTATCCGACCAACATTGTTTAAATTACATATTAATCTGGGGTTATGAATACAGTAAACCTTTAAGATCATTGGGACCTGGCAAGATAAGGTTTCATTGAGTCCACTCATCGCTCCTTATTCTCGTTCACCTCCCCCACCTCCACCGCCTTTGAATTCACTAGTCCCATGTTGGGATTCAATCTGTATGTGGTAATGGTAGACAAAAGTGAACTTACGATATACATGTAGCCACGGAACAGTGACATATAACAGTAGACCTTCAATCCGTCTGGGTACACGTCAGGTAGAGGATAGATGGTGTAGACACCACTCACTTTGTTACCAGCTTCATAGTAGGACTGACAGTCTTCATGTCTGTAATCTAATGACAGATAATAATAAGATGTATTACCAGTAAGTGCATTTATTTATGAATGGATATAGGGACTCAGATGGTGAAGAGAATTAAACATGTTGTAAACATTGTAATTACCGCACCATGATTGGTCCCGATACAGTAACATTCTATGATTTTACTTTCCACAATCCTACAAGACTAAGTGGTTAAACATGTATCCACCGTTTTCCCTTATTTAATCAGCAATTTTTCTATATTTTTCTTTGTAATTGGAAAATTTCTAATTTATTTGAGGAAATGAAAAGAAGTACTTTAAATGGTGTATGAAATATACCGTTTTAACAGTGTAAACAATCAAGTCTGCCTATTGGAGAATATATTTTCCCGTTGTCCATTTCGTTTGTACAATTAAAAAAAATTAAATTAAAAATTTTATGGGGCGTCGCTCTCCTCCCATCCCTTCTTATTAACAAAATATGTGACGTGACCTGGGAGATTTTAGCACACACCCGTGTCTACGTGGCACTCTGTGTCATGCTTTATTATTGAAGTTTCACAAAGTTTTAATATCAACAGTCTTTCCTTTTTGGTTCTAACAGGTGGATCTCGATCTGGGAATCGCTGCATAAATGCATCGATAACACCATTTACTCTTCCAGTACGGATGTACTCCGTAACACAAAAAACTCTCTGCTCGTTAGTTAGCTGAACACCAACCACTATCAATGTTTGACGAAAAATGAATTGACAGTACACAGTTGCACAAGTTAATTATTAAGCACATTACATAATACTAAAAAAAAAACTGTTTAGCAAGTAAACACAGAGGCAATTAGGCTACCTTTGTCCCAATGCCTAAAATTGAAAACTTGGTCCCATCGTCAATTTGACCTCTCTTGGAAAAGTACTCATAACTCTGTCAACAATTTTCAGATTTGGACGTTTGATGTCTCATTTTAAAGTGGAAAGGTGTATCTTACAAACCATACCTATATTATCTATGCTGGTTACTCATTCTACGTCTGACATTCCGTTAAATGTTTGCATTTTTTTTGAGACACACTGTATAAGTACTACCATTAATTTATGGTGGGTCCCGTCATCAAATATTTGATCGCTTTAATTTATAATAAACCATCCTTCTGACAATTATTTTGAAAAACATTTTAGATTGTTTGTGTTCCTTTCTAAAGGGAAATGGAAAAAAATGTCCGTTGATATACAAATTGCCGGTAAAATAACGACAGACACGTGTGATACATGTAACCCAATAAGCTGAGTGGTAGTGTGGTCATTCAGAAGGTCGTAGATTAGAATATGGCTAAAGTCAAGCTATTAGATCAGTGATGTCACATATAAATGTATCAGTAAACATTCCACATGGTTGGTCTGTAAATGACATTTTGGATTCAGACCAACTGGTAAATTGATTGGACAAAGTGTATGATACCAAGCCCATTATGTTATAAGGTCGTACGCTTTGTGTCCTTATTCAGGAAGGTCTTGTCCGGCCAAGTTTACCAACGTACGATCTCTGGTAAAATAATAAGCTCTTCCATTGTCCTGACATAATGCGGACTATTAGGGACAAACGTGTACAACATTTGAGAGAAGAAACACGTTAAAGGTATCATGCCTTTAGTTCATGACACACTTGAGTCATTGCGGGCGTGAAACAAGTTTCTTAGAGTAATTCCACACTATATTTCTGCTATAAATAAATGGTCAGTGGTAGATTTTTCATATACATAATATAATAATAATAATAAAGATTTTTAGCGCGCACATATCCACCCTGCTGGGCGCTCAAGGCGCGGAAACAAAGAAAAAAACCTTAATACAAACAATATACAATGATAGCATAGGGAAACAAATATTATGTACCGAGATACATGTACCTACAATGCAATTACAAATAACTTTATACATCATCTTTAAAGAGTTGTGACATAAGATGAGTTTTAAGCATCGACTTGAATCTGGTTATACTATGACAAGATTTGAGTTTAGTTGGAAGACGATTCCAGAGTCTCGGAGCTGCGACAGAAAACGACCTGTCACCCCAGTTCCGTTTTGAAGTTGGTTCCTTTAGGAGTGACATGTTGCTGGAGCGCAAATTGCGTGATGGAGTGTAGACTTTAAGCAGTTCAGAAATATAAATTGGAGCAATGTTATTAAAAGATTTGTGAACAATTAGCATATTTTAAAACAATTCTCTGTGAAACAGGAAGCCAGTGCAGTTTTTTCAAGATTGGCGTGATATGGCATGACTTTCTGGACAAAGTCACAACACGAGCTGCTGTGTTTTGTATGTGCTGAAGGCGAGATATTTGATTCTGGGGAGACCGTGGGAGAGCATTCCCGTTATCGAGCCGTGATGTGACAAACGCATGTATAATTTGTTCAGCAGCACTTTTATTCAAGTATTTCCTAATTCGCTTATATTTCTGATATGAAATGATGATATCACGAACAATGTTGGAGATATGTGGTTTTAAAGTCATTGTCGAGTCAAATATAACACCCAAATTACGTGCATGTAATGAGGGGGTTATCTGCATAGTCACCAATTGTAATAAATGGAAGAGAAACTTTACACAATTGCTGACGTGATCCAAATAGAACAAATTCTGTTTTCATCGTTCAATTTCAGGAAGTTTTGTGTCATCCAACGAATCTCTTGAATACATTTCTCCAGTGTTTTAATGCAGGAATCAGCAGGTTCTTGAGAAGATTTAAAAGTAATGTAAAGCTGCGTGTCATCAGCGTAAACATGGTAATTTAAATTATACTTCAAAATGATATCACGAACTGGAAAGGTATAAACAGTAAACCACTGTGGGCGAGTACAGAGCCTTGGGGTACAGAATAGTCAAGAATAACAGGCTCGGAGATAGCGTTACCAATACAAACATGCTGAGGCCTATTTAAAAGGTAGGACTTACACCAATCCAGGGCTGTGTCCTGTATTCCAAGATGATATTGAAGGCGGAGAAGGATTTTATGATCGATCGTGTCAAATGCGGCGCTTAAGTCTAACAAAACTAATGCAGTGATTTTCCCTCATCCATGGCAGATAAAATGTCATTGTTGGCCTTGAAGAAGAGCAGTTTCCGTTCCATGAAATGGTTTGTAGGCTGACTGAAATGTGTCCGACAGGTTATTAGCACCGAACATGGTCAGAGATCCGTGATGAAACAACTCGCTCGATTGTTTTCCAAGGTACTTTAAATTCGCTACTAATTGGTAATTTTTGAAAGCTTCCTTGTCCAAATTGGGTTTCTTTTAGAGTGGTTTAACATGAGCAACCTTCTGGCTATTAGGGAAACAACCGGAAGAAAGAGATCTGTTTACAATAATTGTGATATACTTGGCAAACACATCAATATTTTGTTTTATTAGCGAAGTTGGCACTGGATCAAGTTCACATGATTTTGATGGCGATTTCATGATGAGTTTCTTGATCTCCGTAACACTAGTAGGCTCAAACATGGACAGTCTACATTGTGGATCCTTAGCGTGATGGTGTTTGTGATAGAATGGCAGGTACTGAGGGAAAAGAGCTGACGGATATTCTCAATTTTTGTGACAAAAAAGTTTGAAAAAAGCATTGCGAGGTCTGATCGGAGTGTGTAAATGGAAGCACTGGAGCTTTGGGTTTATGAAGCAGCTTTTCAACAATGTTAAAGAGTTTTTTCTGATCACCAGAGCTATCTTCCACAAGAGATGAGTAGTGAGTTATTTTTGCCTGGTTAGTCATGTTCTTCACAATATCACGTTGGTTACAGTATTCTTGCCGATGTACTCCAAGTTTCCCATTGTCACGCCATCTTCGCTCAAGTTGACGGATTTTCCTTGCAGCACGGATATCATCATTGAACCAGGGGATTCAGATTGTAGTTTAACAGTTCGAGTTTTTTGCGGAGCATGATCATCCAAGATGTTACGGACAGTAGATTCAAATAGACTGACACAAGAATCCAGCTCACCATCTTCAAGGTTTACATTTTCCAGTTGAGATTCAACATCATGACATAAATTTTTTTATATTTACTTTTTCCAGTGGCGGTAGTTACAGAAATGGTAGGTATGTGAGGTTTTTAAGGTTCAAATTTACCATGATTGCATAATGATCAGATAAGCCAGGATGAATAGTTATATTCGAGATAAGAGGTGAAGTATTTTCCGCTGGCGTTATCATGAGGTCAAGACAGTGACCATACCGATGAGTGGGTGCTGTGATATGCTGTATAAGTCCATGAGCAGAGCAGATCTTTAAACTGATTTGCATAATTGTTTGAAATAATGTCCATGTGAATGTTAAAATCGCCGGTTAAAATAATGTCAGATGGGTGTAAGAGATAATCAACAATTAATTTTTCAAATTCCTGCAGAAAACTGGAGAAGTTTACATGTTTACCATCAACATCCCTTTCTGGTCGATAAATATTAACAAGGCGAACAGATCTAGAGTTGCACGTTACCTCAGCATGCAGAGATTCAAATGTTAGGTAGTCAACGTTAACACTTTTCATGCTGACAGAAATACTGGACCTAAAGAGTAGTGCAACCCCTCCACCGGCCTTTACTTGTCTGGGGATATGATGGAGAGAGTAGCCAGCAGGAGTACACTCACGGGGTAGCAGGTCATCATCAGGTTTAAACCATGTCTCGGTTATGGCAACAAGATCCAAATTGTTTTGAAGTACAAAGTCAACAAATTCATCCGATTTGTTACATATGGATTGAGTATTCAAGACACAGAGCTGAAGTTTAGACTCATCGTGAACATTTGGAGTTGAAGTTATGCCAATGTCGCTTGTTGATGTGGTTGAGTTCACTGCTGGGGGTTGGTAAGGCTGGAGTTCTAGTTGTGTAAGTCTGTCCATTCTACGGCGACCAGCTTTTTTACCTCTATGTGTGCGGCGGTATGTTTGGGGTTGATTAGCAAGTATTCCAAGACAGTTCAATTGACTCAATGCTGAATAAGATAAAGCTACATCAGTACATGGTGCATCGCGAAGATTGAGTAGTTCATTGCGGCTGTAGGAAATTTTATGGAGCTGAGTGGCGTTTGTGGGTGTGTTGATCAGTGTTTCAGGTCCAGGGTTTGGGTTTATGTCACCAGAAATTAAGAGTTCCAGGTGAAAGGTGGCAGATGAATTATCATAGTATGATATAGGACGTCTCAAGAATTTAAGATGGCGGATTTTAGTTGAACAATCTGTAGGTTGCATCTTGTAGCCATCTACTGATGAGTCATTGAGATACAATGGTCTGGATAGCAGGAGTAGAATAAACAGGATGTAGACCTCCATTGTCTGATCACAAAGTTGTTGATCCAAACAAAAGGCTTGTGGTCAAGCTACAGGTTATAATCTCTAGCTACAGGTTATAATCTAAATCAGAGTTGACTGCACAAATTAAATGAAGATCCAAAATGTGTATACACTCAACAGTAAAAAAGATTCTGCACAGACAGACAAAAAACAAACAGTTTTTCACTTATTATAAGAAAACAAATGTACAAATACTCACATAAAACGTCCAGTAGATTCCAGGTGTAATAAGAAATCCACTAGTATAAAAAATTAAGACAAACTTGTAGCTACAAAACACTTACTTAGCACAAAAACTGGAGAGCTGTTATGAGTGGCTGCTTGTAAGGCGCTCAGTCACAGGCAGTATACATACACAGTCACATACATGTTATGCGAAGGGCTTGGGGTATAATTAAGTTATTAACTTGCGTTTTTGTAATTTTGTGTTGTCCATTATGTCAGTTAGATACATGTATTAAATCCCATCCCCACGTCGCACGAGGCCAGACCTGGGGTTTTGGGCAAATGATTGAAGCCCAATCTTTGTTATTGTTTGTCAGCATGGGAATTGTCACTTTGTGTATGTCCCATTGTAGGAATTATAACAATTCATATTTGATAATACCCATACATGGTAGATAGACAGTGCAGTTGGGGTAGAGTCAACAATAATATTGATATGGGAAGGTTAACGGGAAGATTCAACATTGATAATATTGATAAAATGCTTTTTAGTATATGAGTATGCTTACTCAAGGGAAGCTACAACATTGGTAATGTTGGCCAAACTCGGCTGCTTCTATGAGTATGCTTACTCTGGTTACTCTCTTTGAATCAAGAAATACATTAAAGGGAAGGTACAACATTGGTAATGTTGGCAAAACTGCTTATATGAGTATGCTTACTATCTTGGAATCAAGACATCCACATTATTGAAGCCCAAGGGTAGGGATTTCGATAATATGACATTTCAGTAACATGACATTTGCAGACAATCTTTGTTATTGTTTACCCTCATGGGAATTGTCACTTTGTGTACATGTATGTCTCAATGTAGGGATTAGAACAATTCTTATGACAATACTATGACGTCACACCCCTCGGGTGGAAGCGAGACACGAATTGGGCTCTCCTCCACAGGGTGCGACGCGGACGGCACTGACCGCGGAACGTCCCTGAGCGGCTAAGGATGCGTCCGTTGGGATGGAAATATACCGTCCCATTGTTGGTAACTAATTGATTGGAAAGGAATACCAGATGTGAACTCCTAATGGTCCTTTAACCCCTGAACTGTAGACAATAACGGGTGACGCTTAATCAACACACAATGGATTCATAGAACCACACCAGTATGCTGATTTATTCATGATCATCAATCTCAATCCTTAGCATTGGCTTTCAACAGAGGGCGTCCTTACATAGATTTGCAGGAAGACTTGCAACAGCAACAAAAGCAGCGTAACCAACACCAATTTGTGTACCCAGGGTTACAACACGCGCATTCACCCCAGCACACGTTAAATATCGGGGTTTATCTGTCAGGGATGTCGCCCCTCGCAATAACATATGCGAGAGTTCCAGCAACTCGCCCTTTTATCGCAAGCTCCTACCAAGGAACTTATACCGCACAACCGTATAACAACCCCTCGACCCAACCCGGCCGTACAGCGCATACACACTGCTTAAATAACCAGCTTACACGCTAAATGTGTCTTACCGGTTCATCAGTAGATGCCAACTACGATTCTGTCAGCTCATGCTAACTCTGCATATGGAATTGTTTGTCTCATTTATTGCTTTGATAAGTCGATAGACGGCGCTGTTCATGGATAAGCGCTCACTATGGAAACACTGATTGAGCCAATCACGAATGAGCCCTACCTACACCGCGCGTCCCGTGTATGTATGTGTACGTGCATAAGGCGCTGCTTTCTTGCGTATGAGACAGTTGGCCTAAGCTGACAGAGTTGGCATGGCATGAGCTAGCATATTGAGTTGAAACTATTTTAAAAGTGATTGTGTGCAACGTAGGAATATCATTTACAAGCTGTACACTCGGAACCATAATCTCTGATTATTAAAGATATATATATATATATATATATATATATATGAAAATTGTTACCATTAAAAAGTGAGAATTTTGTGTTAGCACTTATATCCCTACCTGTCATAAGCGCAGTGACTCGCCCTAGCCAATCAGCGCGCACTAGGTGGAGCTTCGCTGCTGCACGCAAAATACGCTGTCTAACTTCGCTGGCTATATACATGGCACACGAAATCTACCTCTGTCGCGTCACAATACTCATTCATACATGGTAGATATAGGACGGTGCAGTGGGAAGGGATCAACAATAATAGTGATATGTAAAGTAAAAGGAAGGCTCAACATTGGATAATAATAATATTGTCAAAATTCTTCTACGAGTATTCTTGTTCTCTTTGAATCAAGATATCTATCAGTCAACCAATCAGCGAAGATTTCAGCTTATTACGTTGTATCTTCAACGAGAAAATATTGAACATGCATTGAGATTGTTCGTATTCATTCTAATACGAAATTTAGAAAAGAGTACTCTTTTCTAAAAACAGGAAATTATTTGCCAGAAGGTAACCGCATCTCGGTTAATAATTATAGTCAGGATCAACAGAGCATGGAATAGGAGTGCTAGTTTTTAGATTAACTTAGTGACTGAAAATAATACCCCACATGAAGGTAATATTACCGTTAAGAAAAGATTCCGTCCTATTATTATTGGTTTAAACTATGTATGAGATTCTATTTCAGTGATATCAACGTTATTCTTCCACGGTGCTCATATTGAGCGAACTGCCTACACCACTTGGGTAGTTTTAACTCTCCCTGTTTTTGCAGTGTACATGTATATCCCACAGATTGTACGTACCTTCGCATAAATTACCACTCCAGCCGTCGTAACAATCACACTGACACTTCTGATCACTGAGCTCACCATTCTCACAGGATAGCACACACTCTGGAAATAAAGTCAGGGTTGTACATTATTATTGATGAAATTCTATTCGATTGTATCCACAACCTTATTATCTACGGAAACATTCAATAATAATGGCAGTTATTGTTATTATTTCAGCTGAAAGTGCATTGTTCCCTTAAACACTGATGAACTATAAAACCTGTGTCCTTTGTACTCCATTTGTCTACATAGAGAAAATGCTGTAGATTTGTCATTGAATTAATTCATGCAATTCTGAGCGCAATATACTCTCTGGAAAAGGCGCTGTAGAAATAGCAGTTATTATTATTATTGAAACATGATGTCTCTGAATAAATGTCAAGATGTACTTCGAAGAGATAAGTAATTAGGTTACATTGCACATTGCTATTTCAGTTCGGGTCACACAAATGACCACTGTCTAGCGTGCCTCCATTTTAGTGTTTCTGTTGACCACTTTCCAAAAGCTCAGTGACATAAATAATTAATTGTTCGATGAAATAATTAGATGTCATTATCGAAACTACTTATCATGTCTTTGCCGATGACTGTGGTTTAATAATATGACCCTTTATAATAACGTGCCAAAACGAAAACCGATATTTACGAAAACTAGAACATGTTGAATGTGAACAACGAAATTTGACTGCAGAAGGATTTGAACCTGCGCCATAGTATTAGCCAGCAATACCTTTGGGTGTCTTTTGGACATCCTGTTTGCTAAATGGATACCCTGTTTTATTTGTAAAACACATGCAAAAAGTATTGGAAGTTAAACACTTGGACACTGTTTTTCAAAGAATAACAAATTTGGACACCCCTATTTTCAAATTCTGGCTTATACACTGACCTGCGCCCTTTGGATGACTGTACAACACCTTAGCAATCTAGCCCTATATTGTGATTGCTAGTCAGAAGTCATTTAACCCATACATTCAACCCATTTCATGTAGCCAAGGATCGCACCCATATTACGATGCTAAACCTGAAGGGAAGTGGCAGTCCGGGGATCACTAGGACAGGATGTGATTTCATCACAAGTATGGATGAGATCATTTAGTTTGGGAAATCACAAAGTCTCATCACAAATGTTACATCATGATGTAATCTAGTAATGCATTTGTGGCGTATAGGGCCCAATCTCTTACCATAAAGACCAATATTATATTGTATTTTTGTATTTTTGGAGCGTTTTTCCATAAAATTGTTGCCACATGCAAAATATTAGTATTTTTTGCAATAAATTATTTGGAAGTTCACCAAACATTTTTACAATATAATTAGTTTAATATTTTTTCCAGAGATTTCTTCACATTATTATGCAATCAATATTCTTTATGAGGAATATGAAATGTGTGCAGAAATCAACTATTAATTGTTTCAAATAATTTGATTGATAGATTTTAAAATTAGGAATTATTTGCCAGGGTGATTGTTAGAAGATAATTACATAAAAAAAGCAATTTGTGTACTTTAAATTTTAATGTGAAATGTAAATGTGACATAATTAAATGCCCCTTATTCAAATAACACCAGTGATGTCAACTTTATTCTTCCACGGTGTTCATATTGAGTGAACTGCCCAACATGGACACCATATAGTTTTGAACCCCGTTTT